>ML811764.1:38422-57951 GCA_009831015.1 Picea engelmannii
AAAACCTAAGTTAACTGACTTTTACAAAATGCTAGGTGAAAGCAAACTTCCACCATAGCAATTCAAACTATTTGATAAATGAATCCTTCTCTTCACTACAAATGATCCATAAAAGACAAGGAAAGTGTGACAGCTGACTAATTTCATTCTTATGATCACCCATATTACCTTCAAATGTTGATAAAAATATCAAGCCTGCATGGTCCAAAGCATTTTAAAAGTGTAATTGTGTGTACTCATAGACAGGGTCATGAAACTGAAGGCAATGCATGATTAACTTATGAAAGTTTGCCTTCATTGTTTCAAAGTTGCTAATAGTTGGCTTGATGTCCTCCATAGGCACACTTGATTGAATGACAGCCACAAGCATCTATGGGTCAAAAATTTGCTTGTTGTGCACTATAGGTACAAGTGGAAAAAGGTTGGATGTAGGAGGTTGTTGATCCACTGATGACTGTTGATTTACTTCTGGCTATGTATAAACGATTTCTTCACGTGCCTCAACTAAGGTCTGCTCCTGGTCAAACTCTCAGGTTGTGTTTTATATGACAAGGCCAACTTCTGCATCATCCTTACTGTCTTCATAGTGATCAAATATAAGATAAGCTTGATGCTCATCATCACTAGAACATCCATCAAAAATGGGTTTCCTTTCATGTCTATGATCAACCTTTAAAATAGTACTTTCATCAAGAATATAACTGTTAAAAATATCCATTTCAGGAACAGTAGTAACTGCTGCTTCTAGTTGTTCATACACATGTTTTTCATAAAGACAGGGTTGCTCATGAATACTTGTGTCGAAGACAAAATTATCCACAGTCTTTTCTTCATAGGGACAGCGGGTAAAAACTGCCTTACATTCAGAGTTGAGATGATACTGACTTTGAATCTTGCCACAAGCTCGGAGGTTCTCCTCTACTTCCTCATCATCCATGAATAACTGTGATAAAAATTTAGATTTCCTTTCTCTCGGGAGAAGGACAAGCTCTGAATGTTGAGTCATGACATAGTACACCATGGCAGCAGTCTCTATGGGTCTGATCTCTACAGGCATACTATGATAAACACTGTAAAACCTCATGTTGAAGACAGCCAAGGCTTCATATTCCCCTCTCCTCAGGGCGTTAAAATCATCCCAATACTAATCAAGGGACTTGTTCTCACCCCACCACTTTAAAAAAACATTGTATAGCTCAACCCAAGAACCAATGGAGTCAGCTCCCAAACCCTTAAACCATACAATTGCATCTCCTAACAAGGATTTGGAAAACAACCTCATGGTAACATCCTCATGAACTATCTCAAACTGATCAATAAAATTCTTGAAAGCCTCCACATGCCTCTCAACTGTAACATGATCCTCTCCATAAAAATGAGTAAAGTACTTAAATAAATCAAGAGGATAAGGATGAAGATGATATGGAATCTTTAAAGGTTTAAACAGCTTGTCTTTGATTCTAGTTTGAAAACTAGTGGGTTGAATATGAAGCTTAACACAGTGATGTCCAGGCTCAACAGTAACAGCAGGATGTGATGAGATTTGAGGAGGTTGTGGATCAGTTTCAACCTCCCCAGGGCTGCAAGGGTGATTGAGTTCAGGAGGGGTTTCAATATGAAGCTCATGTTTATGAGTAGGCTGAGTTGAGGATATAATATCAGCATCTACAACACAGGCAGAAAGAAGGTCTGCTTCTTCCAAGGATGAATATATAAAGGAAGGTTGGTGATCAACCGAATAAACAAAGAAAAATATGATCCTCTTTATATGTGAAGGGAAAAACAAAAAAGAGTTGATAAAGAACAACAAAAGTTCATGAAGAAAGCTCATAAGATGATACCTAGTCATTCCCTTCATTTTTCTGTCAATGGGATCCTCCTGAGTGGAGACTCTGATGTGGAGTCGCCGGGTAGATGATTACAGTCAATTTTTGTATCCCTCTCTTGTCTACCATCAAGAGTTGGATCTATGTCGTTCTTCCCAGGGAGCTCTTCAATATGCTCAAATCCATCCCCGGCAACGGCGTCATTTATGTTAGCACTAGGAATCACCCTCAGACTGTAATGAGGATAAGCCCTGTATCCATCAGTTTATACAGTAAATGTAAATGAGTTTTAAGGGGGTCAAATGGATAAGACTCGAGATAATAGCATTCCAACTCAGAAAATATGGGTTGGCATGCACAAGCAATTGAGGTCTTGTATCAACTTCAGTCAGTAAGTTGGAGTAAAGGTGAATAGCAGGAAGACTTTGGTGAGAAAGTGTAGAGGTCTGCTATGGACATCAAGTCTTTCAGCAGCCTAAGGAGGAAAAAACTCAAACACAAGATTCTCTTGAATTCAAATTTTCAAGGAAACTGAAAAACATTATAACAGCACTATAATCAAACATTCATCATAATACAGTTACAACAATCCATGTGAATCAGTCAATCATGAACTCTCTCAGTATCAGAGGAAAATAAGGTGGAAGAAGAAAGCTGACTTAGATTAATCAAGAAATCTCAAATCAAGTTACATAACCAGAGAACCAGTGTTCTTCATCAAAATATTACAATAAGGGAGCCTAGCTCAACCATCGACCCTTACAAAATATCAAAACTACCTATATATAAGTAGAATTGTTGCAACCATCAGGAGTGTGATCAGATTTCTACATTCAAAATTTTCAGTCGACGTCTACTCTGTTAGACTGTGCAAACAATATTTTGTTGCCAGACGCGAGCTCTTATGTCTGGACCTTCTCTGTCATACTACGCATGCAGCTCTCTGTCAGACGCGAGCTCAAATCTGCCAATCCTTTCTGTATTTTCATTTATGTGTTGAGACGAGGTCTCAACCACTGCTCTCATTCTCAGTAACTTCCTTCATCGGGATCAGGACGAGGCTTGACACCCATAATTGTTCTTAGACGGTGTCAACGACTTTTGCGAGTCAATTTTGACGCCTCGAGGTTATGCAGATCTTCTTCTGTCGCCAATATAGGTGGTGGGCCGATACCGTATGCGCAGGGGTGACGTGGAGCGAAATTCTTGGCGCAAACTTGCATGGCACGACGAGTGAGCGATGGTCACATGGAAGGAAGCAGAGGATGTTGGAGCTTTTCAAACCCCAAGAATTTCATTTTTCCTATGAAAATCATGGGCAGAATGCCACATGATTTATACCATAATTCTCTTGAGGGTAAACCTCAATTATGCTTGATTCCTATGAAATAGGTTGCAAATTCTGGTGTTAACATATTCTTGCACTAATTATTCCATTCCAGGGATTAATCATACTCTGATAACCTCTAACGCATAGAGGTCCACACCACAAGCGTAATCAACTCTAATACCACCTAATGTAGAGACAGTCCATCCCTTGCACATCAATGTACCTATGCGGTGGATAATTTAGTTCTCACGCACAAGCTGGGGAACACAACTGCTCTAAAATTCCTTTTCTACATTATCAAAGCTTAGAGATTCCTCAACTGGAATCATACTACAACCACTAGGGTTACACATGTGGGACTATCTTCTCTTCTACTACACTAGCAAGACACAAGTTTGCACTGAACATCTATAGAAATTATCCAATCTACAATCAATGGTTAGTTCTCAACCCAAGGGAATATCCTCCCTCTTACGCACACTTCACATCTCCCAGACCTTATTTCATGCTCTCAGAAACCTCTATGTTCATACAACAAGAGCGTTCATCTTTGTTGGCATGATTCAACAAGATCTCAACAACAATGTTCTATAGAAATGAAAATATACTAGCTTTCTACAACATATTAACACCATCAGCTATGACCATCTACAAAAAATCATCAATCCAAGCATAGTCTTTCCCATACCTACACCCACCTGCAGATATACACAATTGAACCATTCTCCACACAAAGATATACATTACTCATTTGTTTCTAATTATCCAGACAAAGGAAACATACTCTACATCCAAACACAGAAATAACACAGCCATAGAATAATACACAGACTCATCAATATATATGCACAAGGATTCAAATTCCAAACCCTAATTATTTTATTGATTGCGTACTTTATAAAATACAATGATATTACAAGGGCTCCACGGCCAGTATGTGAGCTTACAAACTTGTTGGATTGTCAGGTCAAAGGCCATGGAAATCATAATCATTCCTCTTCCTTCCTCACGATATCTCATTCTCCTCTGCAAGCTACCCTCTGTAAGCTACCTCGGAGCTTTCTTGATGTTGTGTTTATTCACCTTCAGAAGTTATTCGCCTTCAGTTTCCCACGAGCTTCTCATGATTATATGTCTTCCTCTTTCTTCCTATAGTGCTTCACCTTCCTCAACATGTCATCTTCTACCACAACGATTCACCTTCTCCTGAGATGTCTTCATGACCACGTGTTCAATATTCCTATGACTCCATGTCTCCTCTCACACCTTTGTCCTTTTTCCATGCTACAACAACATGTCAACCCTAAAGAATCGCACCCATTTTCCAACAAGCCATCCAACCTACTCCACTGCCATAACTTGTGATCTGTCACGTTTTACAACAATGTTCTGCTGACACCAACCACTTCCACAACAACACTGTCACACTCTGCATCCAATTCATTATTCCTGCAGCAACACATTCCTCCTATAGCAACGCATCCACTCTATGACAACATGTCAATCCTCAAGCACGCATCCACTCTATGACAACATGTCAATCCTGAAGCACACATCCATCCTATAGCATGTTCCTGCAGCTTTCCTATAGMAGCTTCCTACAACAACTTYCCGTAGCTCTCCTACAACAGTTTCCTACAGCAAGTTTCCGCAACACTGTCACTGTTACAT
The DNA here is from genome assembly GCA_009831015.1 of Picea engelmannii. Taxonomy (NCBI): domain Eukaryota; kingdom Viridiplantae; phylum Streptophyta; class Pinopsida; order Pinales; family Pinaceae; genus Picea; species Picea engelmannii. The sequence goes on from ML811764.1 coordinate 43,250, forward strand.
AGCCATCTTCATGATGTTGGAGATATTACACACTCACCTAGGTAATTATTTTCCTAAGGTTGATAGGCTATTGTTGAGGGTGCTTCCATAGATGAGAATATTCTCTCCTGAGAATATTCCCATACAAATTAGGGCACCTCCTACAAAATAGGGAGCCTTCCCTCTTCATTTCAGAGTCAGTTACACCTTAGTTAGACTAGTGGAGGACACTTATGCATGGCAACCTCGATTTTAACACATGTAGTTGCATGTTCACCTCGATTTACTCACCAGGATGGTGCATATCACATGCATGCATCCAAGAGGGTGTATATCATGTGCATGCATCAGTTTCTCTCACCTCCACATGCATGACTTAGTTAATTGATGATTGCATGGACCAATTAACTAGGACTAGGTGGAAAATTACTTCGATTTATATCAGTGAGTGTATAGATCTCTCTAGATCACTACTATGGTGCATTCACTTAGCCACATAGAGTATATCATGTGTATTATTCATTTTACTCATTCAGTAAATACAATTTGTTCTTTCTCTCAAGCTTGTCTCTCTTTCTCTTTTCTCTCTCGCAAGCTTTGTGTGATTTTTCTACTAGTTAGGTTCTCTCTGCAAGTTTCATTGAAACTTCACACACGACCTACAGTAACCAATCACGTTCTGCAACAACAAACAATCTTTGTCGTAGTTGTATTGTCACGTGTTGCAACCACCTTCATCGTGTCATCCCAAGGATGACCTCGATGCTCTTGCATCAATTCTAAAACAAAAATCAAATAACAACATAAATTGTTTGAGATGATTAAGTTACGGCCATGGAAGCATGAATAAGAATGAAACAAATAAATGAATAAAATGTGTACAAAGCAATTTAGAATGTAACAATATTTGTATTATTATGTACATTTTTTGTATAATCCTTTGCAAAAGATAGATGTAGAAACAAAAGATGTCGGGTTGTTATGCTTCATATAATACATACTAAACATAGGAATACATTTCAGTTATAAAAATGCCTATTTAGTGGTTGGAAGAAAATCAGTTCTATAATCACCAATGACTATTCATCTTCTTTGTGCGCCACATGATATTGTTGTCATACACGTGTTGGACTTCCATGGTTGTCCTAGTGATGGTTGGCATCCTTGGTTGTAGGTGCAAACATTGCTTATTGTTGAGGCGTGTGTGTGCACATTGTTGAAGCGTATATGTAGGTTGGAACATGGTGCATATAATGCTTTATGTGCCAACTATCATTAAGGTTTTAGGGCACTACCCTAAACCTCGCAAGGGTGATTCCCTTCAATTCACCCATAAGTGACAATGGGAGGCTTCTACAAACACTTCCCCTTAGACTCTATGATGGGTGTTGAGTGTCTTGGTGTTGTGGTGTAAGCACTTACCTAGTTAGAAGAGATTAGTGCAAAGGATGGGCACCTTTGGTGCATGTGAGGCTATGCACTAGACACACATGGCTACACTCATATCATTTGTGATTTGCCTTCTCATTTCGTCATTGATTTAATACAACTAGAAATTGTGAATCCCTATTGATTCACTTTGATCTCCTCTATACATGTATTTGAATTCCAAATTCACATAAAATCGAAGGGGAAAATTTAACCAGTTGAAAAATATATCTCAAATCTCGCAAGTACTTATTTCAATTCAAAATCCAACAAGAAAAATTAAAATACATCAAAGATGATATATTTATATTCCATGATGATCCAATGTAGAATAAATATGAGAAACTCTATTCTTCTCTTTTTTCTACATAATTCTTTTTTTAGACAAAGATTCTCACTCCCATCCATTTAGAAATTCAGACAATCTCTTAGAAACTCTAAGTGAATCTTGGTCTTGCTTTAATTTTGTAACAATGGTATTGGTTTCACACTCAGAAAATCATTACACAACTTAGGCACACATCACTTTTCCATGGCATTACAATCTTTGTTATAATTTTGGTGGGTACCTTACTTAGAATTAATTTTAACATTTTAATATAAATATTTTTTATTAGTATACGTGAAAAGTGATAAACTCCAACTCTTTCTTTAATATTAAATATTTAAGTTAACCTTGTATAAAGTAATGGAAAGGCTTGACCTTCCACCCTCCCATGCAAATAATATTGTTTAAATTTTTCATAAATTAATTCAAATGATAAGACTACAAATTTGTAGACTAAGCGGTTACCATTGTAAATCTGCCTCCTACCATATTGATACATACTCTGTACATCTATCACTCCATCACAGGAGCTTGCCATCAAGGCAGGCTTCGGGGAGATCCTCTTAGAACCAAGAAAACCGAAAACTCTAATAGCCCAATCACAGAATTCTGTATTTTGCCACTCCTCTACATTTCACCTCTGTTGGAAGTTCAATATCTTGATGCACAAAGCAAACACAAATGCAAAGAAAACAGAAAACCCCACCAGGACTCCTCCGACTACACCCAAGAAATCGTGCTTGTATCCGAAGTAATCCTCCACGAATTTATTCAGTGGTTGTCGTTCCTCGCCCATTACGTCTATTAGGGTTGTAACGTCCCCATACTGTGAGGCAATGAGGCCATAGACAGTCCAGGCAACCGGGCATATCCAGTAGTACCAGATCCACCATTTGGGGATTTTCTGCATATCCGTTCAAAAACCCGTTAGGAAAAATTGATTACTTAAATGAATCAGTCATAACCAAGTTATCCTGTGGATATATTAAATAAGAGAAAGAAGGTTGCATACCGGTTTGGGAATGAAGAATCCTGAAAAGAGATTGAAAAGAGAATAGAACGCTGCAGCTACTATTGAGGCCACTTGGTGGTTTGGAGTAATGGAGACTGCCATCATCCCATAATAGGTGAAGTAGAGAAATGTCAAGTAGTTCAGGAAGAAGAACCAGGCAAACTTCTTAGCTGTCCACTCGAAATGAACCATACTGTAAACGATAAGAGTGTACATAACTGTCTGGACGAAGATGTATGGAAGCTCAATCACCACCTGTTAAAGCAATCATCAAATATTACATATGTAAATAGGAATCGATCCAACTGTAAGAATGGAATAAGTGACAAAAAAATCATATAAATAGAAGGAGAATTGTATAGTTGCCATATTCCAGCTTGATGGTGTTAACATAGTGGAACTCAGGTAGGACCTTTCAAGACCTTCCCAAACCAGGAAAAGGCCCATCCACAAAGCCCAAAGGTACTCTTAGCATCGGGTAATGCTAATACGAGCTAGTGGGAAGATGCGGGCATATTGACCCAAGGATTTGAATCCCAAAGCTTACTTTTGGATTGGCAATGCTATAGGCCCATATATTGCTTGGCCAATCTTTGGCACATAGAGAGTTTGGATATCTAGAATAAAATAAAACAATGATATAGGACTAACCTGAGCCAGAGCATAGGGCAATGCAGAGTACATTCCTGCAGCCCTTTCTCTGTAGAACACAGTTCTCTCTACTGCAACCACAGGCTGCACAGTTGAACAGTTGTTGACTCCTAAAAATATAACTGCTCCATACAAAGCCCCGGCAACGATAAACAGATCATTGCTGCTGTCCCTGATATGCAGTAATCCATTTCTTAGTATCTGAGAAGAGTCTATATCGTACAAAATGAGAGCATCAAACATTTTGCTGATTTGTCTAACCAAACAACTTAATGTTTTTGGGCAGTAATCTGTCTTACAAAGTTAAATATCAAGTACGTACCGTTTTGTGCCGACCTTCCAAAAGATCGTTCCAAAGAGCAAAGCACAGACAAGTGTGAAGAAGTATCTAACAGCATTATAATCGGGACTTCGCCAGTAAGTCCACCACTGCTTCCACAAACATGACTTGAACTGTCCTAAGAATGATTGTGAGTACTGGGTAGCAAAGTATAGATCCTTTGCTCCCGGAGATGGAGTGTTGAGCTCTTTAACCAAGGCTTTATTCCGCCTTTATTTCCCAGAAAAGAAATGAAATGTTAGAATGTGAGTTTGAAGTGGATATCTTTGTATCTTGTAGACTTGTTGTAATGCTAGCTATTATAAGCAGAACGATTCTAGTGGCAAAATATTGATAGCTTTAATGCTTACTGATGAAGGGAAGAGTTTTTGTAATGCTCTGCAAAGTCCATTCCCAAACGATGTTCGGCAGCAATAGAGCTAACTTCCAACATCCATGTAGCTGGGTTGTATTTTTCTTTGATCTTTGGTACCCCTGGAATAGCCTGCAGTTTGTCATGGTGAAAGTAAGAAAATTAACTCACATTTAGGCAATAAATTAGCAGTGGTCTGTTCAAACCATTCCTTTTGTAATGACTACAGGACTCTGCCAAGTGGTTACCTCAAAGTATTCAACAATCTTATGAGAATTCTGGCCCAGTGGCCCGAAGTAAATGACTTGCCCTCCTCTTTTCATCAACAGTAGCTGAACCCATCATGCTAAGTTAGAAATCAACACCACTCTGAAATAAACAATATAAGTTATCATAAAAACTAGACGTTGGTTTACCTCATCAAAAGCTTCAAAGATGTCAATGCTAGGCTGATGAATGGTACAGACAACTGTCCTTCCAGTATCTACTGTATTACGAACAGCTCGCATAACAATTGCAGCTGCTCTGGCATCCAAACCAGAGGTGGGTTCATCCATGAAAATTATAGAAGGATTTGCAACAAGCTCAACAGCTATTGTTAGCCTTTTCCTTTGTTCAGTTGACAATCCCGTCACACTAGGCAGGCCTACCAGTGCATCCCTTAAATTGTCTAATTCCACAAGTTCCATGACCTCATCAACAAAGGCCTGAAAATTGGAATCTTTTGCAAGTCAGTAACATGACAATTTGGCACCATGTCAAATAAGAGAACTGATTAGTTTTGTAGACTTACAACTTTGGTTTCTTTGTCAACATCCTTAGGAAGACGGAGAAATGCTGAATATAACAGTGATTCACGGATAGTGACCTGTGGAGAATGTATATCATTCTGCTCACAGTAACCGGAAATCCGAGCAAAGGTTTCTTGATTTTTGGGAAATCCGGAGATCCGGGTATCACCCTCAATATATCCTCCCGTCTTCCTTCCAGCTAAGACATCCATGAGAGTTGTCTTCCCTGCACCACTGACCCCCATCAATGCTGTAAGAACACCAGGTCTAAATGCACCTGTAACATCTCGGAGCAATTGAAGTCTATCTTCAGTTACTCCTTGTTCTTTCATTTCCTGCAGATGAATCCAGGATTAGTCAACCAAACACTTCAAGTAAGAGAACCCACAAAAAATGGCGATAGCTGAATCACATAATAGACTAGTCTCATGGCTCAAGTTCCATACAGGGGGCATGTCAACGAAGTATTTGACACTTTCAAAAGACATGGCTAGTGGTGGAAATGGAAGAATCATTCCTCGCTTTGGAGCAACTCCTGTTGCAACCTCCAAAACCGACTCATTATTGCCTACTAGATTAGTTGATCGGCTGCTCATTTGTCTGATCTGCATTTCAGCTGCATAACCAAACATTGAAGAATTTGTTATAGAACTGAAAAGCATGGCATTCATCTTCTATCTAGTCCCCTTAAAGTTCAATATGTTCAACAAAATCTGAGAAAGAGATGGTCAACAGTTTTTGTACAAGTATTATTGGCATCTGCAGAAGACAGAGAACGTGGGAAAGATCCTCTTCTTGATCTTGATGGTCTTGTCTTGAGCCCTTCCTCTGTACCATTCTGTTGGGCTTTCATTTCTTCAAAAGCTTCCTCAGAAATGGAAGCTTGAGGTTTCCCAAGAGCTACGGATAAACAAATCCCATATCATTTCATATTGGAAGAGATTTGATAAAATAGAGATGAACAGAAAGAGAATGGCAGGTATGTGTGCAGTGAAGCAACTCACGATTTAGATATGCAAGAGCCAAGTTAAAAAGCACATTGAAGAGTAATGTAAATCCCAACAAAGCACCCACTCCTATCCAATACCAATATGCTTGTGGAAAGAGGTTACGACGCTTCAGCATAGTAAGGCCCAAATTTGTGGTATTGTCTGCACTCTGAAGGCCAACATGGTTCCATGAAGCTAGTCAATGTGATGCATGGTTGTATAAAACCTATTCATAGTAAAAAAAACCATAGAATATTTCCATTGGTTCTATAGAATTTCACAGAATTCTTAGTTGATTAAAAATGTTGAAACCTTACAATCTTCCATCTAGGAGCAAGCATCTCATTCACAGAGATCGCATTCTCTGCATACATCAAAGGAGAGCACCAGAAGCCCCATATCCACCAATTTGGGACGCTATCTGCATTTGAAATCCATCAAGCTGTTAATTTGATTGTAAACTGATGCTTTATTGTTAAAAGACCAAAATCCTATTATATGATTACAGTGACAAAGTAAACCTATTATATGATTAGAGTGACAAAGTAACTTCCTACTTGTTTAACCTTTAGCCTTGCATCAGTTCTTCGTTGGTCTCTTAGAAATATTTTATGTCCATGAGTTGGAAAGGAAAAAAAAATACTAACCTCTAGGAAGAATGAATCCTCCAAGCATGAAGATGATAAGAAGAGCTAAAGCTCCTCCAGTATTAGCTATGATCATTGTTCTACAAACTCCTGCTATAAGGCGGAACAGGGATGATGCCATCTGATGAACTAGGAAGATGAGAAGAAATTGTGCAAAAAACCTGCAGGGAAAAAATACTGGTGTCAGATAGAAGGAAGGAATGCAATGAAGAGATTATGCTTACATCACTGAGAATGGAGACAATCCTGATAAACAATTGATTCATTAATGGTACCTGCTAGCTTCAGGGGAAAACCCAATGGTATAGTAAGTCATCACCACCCAAATACCAGCTTCCACCAATGACATTGGAATTCTCAGTAAAAATGTAGGAATAGTGAAAGCCCATGCAGGGTAGAAGAGAAGATCCCGCTGCTTGAAGAACACAGGGAGCCTGAAAATTGTCATGGACAATTCTGCAAATCCATTGAACATGTTGGTGATGAGGCTGAAAAAAAGTGCTCCAAGGTACAGATTTGCATCACTTGAGGTTTTATGGTGCATTTCAGTCCTCAAGAATACAGTGGATCCAATGAAGGCAACAATTACAATCTGCAAAGAGAAATGGTTCCAGAAGATATCATTTAACCCTGTGCTAATGATTCTCATCTAAGATTAACATTTTGAAATAACTTATGACTTATCTCAAATCAGATGAAATTCTAGAGTCTGAAGCATCTCACCTGTGCAGTTTTGAAGATGTAAACAAAGGAATTCCGCTTGACAAGAAGCCATTCTTTTGCAAAACAGGCCTTAAATATCTCTCTTTTGGGGACAGGGTTCCTATTGAACACCAAAGCTGCTTTGTGACTTCTGTTCTTACTATAAGGGACTGATAACTCGCTTTCCAAATCCAAACCTGCAGTAAACTGCTTGAATCTAAATACAAATTCCTTGACAGGGACATAGCGATAAGGCCGCCTATTGTCTGCCCAGTATTGTTCTTGATCCTTCTTAGATGTAACCTGTAACCATGGGATATTGGCAAGGAAATGTAAGTATAATATACCATTTGAATTGGAAAGCACTGATTAGACGGAATCAATAATTATTTTGAAGTTCTATAACCTGAATACCTCTTGTAAGAAGTCTGCAGTGCCCTTTCTTTCAGGGCATTTGAATCCACAGCTTTCAAAAAATTCCAGCACATTCTCCCGAGGTCCATGATAGACAATCTGCCCCTCTGATAAGAGTACTATGTCATCAAAGAGATCAAATGCTTCCGGTGCTGGCTGCAACAGAGACATGAGAATTGTTGCATCCATGAGATGGGTGAATTGCTGCAGGCATTTAACTATCTGAAATGTTGTAGAGCTGTCAAGTCCTGTTGAGATCTCGTCCATGAAGAGAGTCTTGGTGGGTCCAACAATCATCTCCCCTGCAAAATGAACATTTGAAAATTATTTTAAAACTCTAATGAGTTTTGTGAATATTAATGATATATATACTTACATACACATCTCTAGTTTGTTCAGAAGAATTTTCAATATGATTAGCAGGCATACCAGTTGTGACACGCTTCTTTTGCCCACCAGAGATTCCTCTTTGCATGTCATCACCAACTATTGTATCTCCACAAATATCTAAGCCCAGAATCTGTTTAGGCACACAAGGCACACGGATATTAAAGCAATGAATCCCTGCATCTCCCCTGCTACCTATTCATCTATCTAAAGCTTTGATTTATAGCTAGATTGGCCTCAGAATGCATTTATCAGTACCTTGAGGGTGTAGTCAGTTTGAAGGCTACTCTCCACACCTTCCATTGCTATTGCCTGCAATCAAAAAGCAACCATACAATTTAAGAACCAAATTGACCATAACAAACACAGTGCCTAGTAACTCATTAGAATCTATCAAGCTTTTCTCTGAGGATGTAAGTGGCACAATGCTTACTTTCATGAATAGGTCAATTTCTGCCTCTGGAAAAATCCCAGCTTGCTTCTCTCTCCTAGCAAGTTCCGCAAGCAGCGCTACATAAAAAATGCGCCAACAAACAGGCCATTCAATATAAAAGACACCTTGAGATTGTGATACAGAGCACTAATTAACCAGTTGAAATATAAGTCATATAATGGATTGAAATTTAGTTAGATTGCCCACCGTATCTGTCACCAACACCCTGACATCTACCAGAGAAATCAATTGTTTCTCTAACTGTCATTTCTCCAACATGTAAGTCATGCTGGCTTATGTAAGCAGATGTTTTCTGAGGAACAAACTCGTTGAGTCTATGCCCATTGTAAGTAATCTCTCCCCTCACCTGATCATCCAAGAATGGTTAAGTAAATACCTTGTTCTATTGATAACACATTATATAGCGTACCTGCACAATGCTAAGTAAGGATAGGAAAAGGATTTAACCTTCAAACCAGGGTCCAATTTCCCAGCCAAAGCTAGTAGCAATGATGTCTTTCCAGATCCAGGGGGACCCAATAACAAAGCCATTCTGCATAATCAGTGCAAGGATATGGTGTAAGCATTTATCGTTGTTCCAAGTAAGACCTTTGAGGACCAACCCTTCTAGCTCAGGCCAGAAGACCTTTCAGGGTCCAGGGAGATTTAATATATGCTAACACTAATTGCATTATAATTTCTGTATATTATTGCAATTTGATTGTAAATGAATTGTTCCACAGGACTAGCCTATTACCGGGATGGTTTGAGGATTCCGCTAGCGTCTTTCAGAATTGTGAGATTTGCCTTCTTGCTGAGTGACAGTCCAGTCAAGCCTATCAAGGATTCTACCGAGTTTATAACAGTATTCCATAGTGTCGGAAGGGCTCTACCACCCACGTAACACTCTGCATCAACTGTCAAGTGTTCAAATCGGACTTCTACAGTTGGAAGCTGGATACCAACTCTGCAAACAATGTCAAAACAATATTTATGTAAGCTCTGCATTGCAAAAGCTCCAATAAAAGGTTTCATATCAAATCACCATCTGAGCTACTGCTACCTTGGGAATTAAAATCGGAAACTCGGAACTTTTTTTGTGGGTGTCAAATACACAAACACATAAACTCACCTGTCAATACGATTCCTGAGCTTCGTCAAGAACTTCTCGTTATCTTCTTCTGCCACCTTAAAGATACGTTCAATGAAGGCCTGTTTCTCCACCATTCCGAGCTTCCGAACATCCACTTCAGTGTGAACCATCTTGTTATTATTATCACTATTGGTATTCGTCTGAGTGTCCAGTACAAAAGTTTGCATGATACTGGTCCTCAGCCTGTCATAGGTGGGCAGCTTCTCAAGAGCTGCCCATCTGAGAGCTTCTTCGTCATCATCTATTCTCTGTCTCTGTGACCGAGTGCTGGATCTGGCAAACAGATCTTCAACCCCCCAACTCGATTTGCTGCCACTCCTCATACTCCTACTCATATTTCTGCTCGCCCTCTTCCCAGACTCCCACATTTTCTCCACTCCATCCATGTTTGAACTTTGATTCCTCTCAAAACCAACAATGCACAACTTCCTCGTGGAAATTGGGCAACTGTAAGACCAAATTTGAGAATTAGAACGCTATATTCATCGTTATGATACAAGAGATTATGGGTTTCGAGTTGGATGAAGAGTAAAAGGGTAACAGGTTCAAATTACAGTCAGGAAACTGATAGAGCGACTATAAAACACTTCGCTTGAGCGAGTAATTCTGTGTTGATGCCTCTGGAGAGGCACGAAAATGATCCTAAGCAACCACCCGCGTTAGCTTGGCGTAACGCAGGATTTATGAAGAGGGAGGAGACGAATATAGAGTTTATATAGTGATCACAGAATATCCATAGCAATCAGTGGCATGAAGACCCATGTGTAAAGGTTGTCAGGTCAAGAAACGGAGAATTGGCGAGGCTGGCTCACCAACCCATGGTGTCCACCCACTCTCCGCCACCATGCCGGCGTTTTTGACTAACTTCGTCATCATCTCATGGCGGATGCGCTCCTTTGACTCGGTCACAGACGAATCTTAGTGATCACTGTTTTGCTCTGCGTTTCTTATCATTCCTTCAACGTTTTCACAAGAGATCACAAAAAATCTGGGGAGCTTTTTAACGCGGTCTACAGCTAACAAAATAAGCAAATTAAAGCAAATTATCTATAATATTATAATGTAGAGAACACGCCAAAGATTCCTTTAAGATATTAAATTGAATTCTGAAGCGAGACTGACAGGTATGTAAAGGGTCGGTTCGGAGACTTTAGTGAAGAGATAGAGGAATTAGCCTACCTCCATTTTATCGTCTACTTAACAAGCACTAGCAGGAGATTAGAGGGACAAAAGGAAATGGATCAAATATAATATAGTTTTGGTCTGTAGCATCAAGGAAAATAAGAAATATTAGGTAACAGGATGAAATTTAATATAATTTTAGTTTGTAGTATTAAGGAAAATAAGAAATATTAGGAGCTAGGTAGTGAGCTAATTATTAAGAAATTTTAATGCAAAGATAAAGGTACTAGCTTACTTCCATTTTTTCGTCTTCTTGTTAATATAATATAGTTTTGGTTAACATTGACTTATTCTCTGATGCATCTTGTATGATAAATTGTATGTATCCAATTTATAGGATACATCAAAAAAATAAGTCAATAATTGACTCACTGTATGCATAGTCTTTAATGTTTCATAAGGAAATTAATCTCTCCAATACATTTTATTTTTGAAAAATATATTATTTTGTATAAAAACCTAGTCAAATACAAATGAATGTTTATAATATTTGCTATTAAGCAGGAAAAAAAAATTATATGTTTTTTTTTCTTAAAGATTTTGTTTTAGTTTTAATTTTAATTTATAAAAGTGAATATATGACAACTGCTTAAATTATACAATGTATTTAGCTACTTTCAATAAAATTATTATTATTATATAGAAACTATTTTATATAGTTTGTTCACAAAAAAATATCCGTGTCTCTACGAGCTCATGTATTGCATACGAGTGGGAAACTTGCGCTAACTATGATAAGGTGTGCATTGGTTCATAATGTTTTGCAAAATAATTTTTAGTATTTTGAAAAATAAAATAAAAATATAAGTGAATAAATAAAATTTAACATCATTAAATATTTTATATTTATATTATTGTTATATTTATTAAGTGTTTAAATGGATTACATTTTGGAAATGTAATTTTTTCCTTAATTTTTTAATGTAAAAAAAGTTTATATTTATACTGAAAGTGTGTTTTTATATTAGATAGATTTAAACATTTTATTTTTTGGACTTTTCTGTTAATGTAATGGTTGGTGAAATTGTAAATTTTGATTGTCCAAATTACATGTTTGAATGTATAAATGGATTTAGCACTTTCAAAAACTTTAAGTGCATCTAGATTGTGTAATCTCAACAACTAATATGTGCAATTTCAACAATTTTCTAGATTTCTGATTAGATTTTGGACAAAACTTGTGAAAAAAATATGACCAGAAAAAATTCAAAAAGTAGAACATTAAACTACAAATTTTACAACCAAATATAGGGGAGATGTGACACTTTTATAACTCAATGAGGTATTACAACATCAATATGAAGGAAATGTTGTAACATGCTAAAGTCACAATATGTCAACTTGAAAAAAAAAATATAATACTTATAAATAATAATAATACTCTAAGTTAAATATAACTACAAATAGAAAGGAGATACTACAAAATTTATACTATATAGAGATAAAAAAAAAAAAGATATAAGATATTACAACATCAATACGAAGAAAATGGTGTAACAAGTTGAAGTCACAATATATCAACTTGAAAAAACAAATATAATACTTATAAATAATAATAATAATAATAATACTCAATGTTAAATATAACTACAAATAGAAAGGAGATATTATAAAATGTATATTATATAGAGATAAAAAGAGATATATTTAACTTGCATATATATAAAATTACTACTTTATAAGTGATATTATATATTAGATTCATATAAAAATATTGTTAGGGAAATAAAATCATCTTTTAACAATAATAAAAATTTTATTTTTACATATTTATATTTTCATATTTTTAAAGGGCAATGTAAGATTCATCTTAACAAACAATGAATTTGCATTTTAAGATATTTTATCTCTCTTGACACTTATAGATCTTAGATTAAGATTGATCTAAGCTAGTTTTTATAGCAATAAGATAAGAGTGAAGTGCACTACTACCATACTAACAAAGAATATAAAAAAGGCAATAGTAATTATGCAATGTGTCTTAAGAGACCCCCTCATGGCAGGGATTATATATCAAAATTGGTGTATGAGTCCCTCTTGTTTGTGAGACAAGAGACCCCCTACTCCAAGGAGGGATTTGGGTGACTGCTAAAGTCTAGAGAGGTGTACATACTCTACCCCCTCTAACCTATAACCTCTGAGGAGAAAACAAATGTTCTTAACTATTATGCCCACTAAAGCTTTACCCCATTTTTTTTAATATGCATAAATTTGTACCTCATCCCTTTTATGTGTTGAATATCAAGGATTAAAATGAACCTAAATTGACTTTAATTTATTATCCTTAAATTTATTCTTTATACTAAACTATAAAATGCATATATTTATATTGAACTCAATTCTAAAATACATTATGTAATACTAAATTGTGAGGCACATCTTGCTTCTCTTAATAGAATATTAATAGAATATGTTTAAATTATTATGTAAGAATTTAGAAAAAATAATGACATCATTAATGTTTTAACCTTTAATATATATATATATATATATATATATATATATATATATATATATATATATATATATATATATATATATATATATATATTATATGNTATATATATATATATATATATATATATATATATATATATATATATATATATATATATATATATATATATATATATATATTATATGGTATCCGTCCCAAAATTTAAGATGAAAATAAACTTTCAAATTCATAAAAAATTTAAGATGAGGTAGTGTTTCATAAATTTATTTTTTTTGTTATGTATATGAAATTTATAAGTGTATTTTTTCTATTTTTTATTTAATGTTATTTATGTAAAATTTACAAGTGTAAATTTAAAATTGTTTTTGTTTAGTTAAGAGTTTATTTTTCTTGGATGTAGACTTAGAGACATCTAAGAGGTGTGAAAATCTACTCCCTTAGGAACTAGCAAGTATTTCAAGTGATGACTCTAACAATGATGACTAAACTCAATCTTCATTTCACAAATAGATCATCATCATGATCACTGACAAAGGTGAAAAATAAACAATTGCCAACATAGTATATTTCCAGAAACATAACTCCATAACTCGATAGAACTACTCTATCCTTTTAGATTTGAACTTATAACTTTTTAAAAGGAAACAAGCCTTCTTAACCATTAAACTTATTATATTTCACATTTAAAAAAGAAAATTCAATTATTAATTATATAATATATGATCTAACAAAAATTTAAAAAATAAAATTCAATTATTAATCATATAATATCATTTAACAACTTTTTGTGACATCATTATGTTCATGGAAAGTGCATGTGAAAAGCTTAACAAAGGTTTACAAGGTAGGGGATTGAAATTATCAAATTTTATTAAACACGCATGGTGTTTTCAACTATATTCCAATGATTATTATAAACACATTTTCCCAAGGTTACCAATAATGCTGTTTTATTCTCCACCAACAATTTGTTTGTTTTATTCTCCACCAACTAGGAGCATCTTTCTATATCACCAACCGCAAATTATTAAAAAATACGTGACTTTGAAAACTTAGTCTTCCTCGCCGTCGTGTGATTGTGATACACTTCCTTACCCATTATTTGGGTGGGTATGATACACGAGGGATGTAATGCTTTACGTAACCATATTTTCAATAAAATAGATATTTGGGTTCAGAAAGTACATTGACTATTTCAGAAAGGTTCCCATGTTCTCCCATCTTTGAGTGCATAATATACATTTAGAGTTGATTGATTGACTAAGAAATAGATTAGTAGCGTTATTTTTTAATTAGGGACTGTAATCATAGTTGAAAATTTTATATTAAATATTATTAATGTAATATAAAGAAATGTTTTAAAAAATAATAATATTTTTTTGATAAAACTATATAAATTAATAATATAATTAATATTAATTAAATTGAAAATAAAATTATATATATATATATATAT
>ML811764.1:59176-73932 GCA_009831015.1 Picea engelmannii
ATAAATATGAAAATTTTTAATAATTTTTTAAAGTAATTAATAAAAAACAAATTATATTTTAATAAAGAAATGGATAAGTTTTGACACTGAAAATAGAAACTTTAATAACTAAAATATGATATTTTCTACATTAACTTTTTTTTAGAAAATGAAATATTCAATAACTAACAGATTTTTTATACATTGAGAAATTTTATTATAATTTAATTGTACCACATGAAATAATTTGGAGGTGAAACTTTCATTCTTGCAAGATACCTCTAGATCTTAAGTGTTATTTATCTCTTTACATGTTTTTAAATTATTATTAAGATAAATATGAAAATTTTTAATAATTTTTTAAAATAATTAATAAAAAACAAATTATATTTTAATAAAGAAATGGATAAGTTTTGTCACTAAAAATAGAAACTTTAATAACTAAAATATGATATTTTCTACATTAACTCTTTTTTTTAGAAAATGAAAAATTTGATAACTAAAAGATGATGTTGAACAATTAAAAAAACAAAAAACATTTCTTATTTTTTTTCTAATAAACAATCAAATATATTTATTTGAATTATAATTTTTTCTTAATAAATATTTCTTTAGAAAATGAAATATTTAATAACTAAAAGATGTTGTTGAACAAATAAAAAAACAAAAAACATTTTTTATTTTTTTTCCTTAATAAGCAATCAAATATATTTATTTGAATTATAATTTTTTCTTAGTAAATAAAAATATCTTTATTTGTATTATATTTAAAAAAAATTAAGTATTTTTGACTTGTATTTCAATTTGAAGATTTTTATGTTCCCACTTAAATATTGTGAATCATTATGAAGGAAAATAAAAAGTTAACTAGTTATTTATATAATAACTTGACATAATATTAAAATTTTAATTTTTTATTCAATTTAATATAAGATTTATTAGAAATTGTTTTATTTTATATTTGATTTTTTTTTACAATTAATTTTCTATGTGATTTTTTATAATTTAATATATACTAAATAATACTAATTTCAATTCAATATTTTTAATAAATACTAATTAAATTAAATAATACTTATTCACAAATTTTGATGTATATAAAAATATCACTTTAAAAATTAAATCATATCAATTATTGAAAAATAAATTATATGATATCAAGTATATAGTTTATACATACCCTACTCCCTTCTAGATTTGAACTTGTAATCTCTTAAGAGGAAACACATGTTCTTAACCATTAGGCCCATTCAGAGTGTATATAGAACCTAACAATTTAAATCCATTTTAACTTAAAACTTTTTAAAAATAAGAAAATTTGAATTTGAAACCTTTTTTAATCTTCTTAATGTTTAATAAATTTATAATAAAGATAAAATTAAACTAATAATACTAAAAATTAACATAACATTTAAATTTAATTTTTTCTATTTAATTTATAAATTTATTACTCAATTTAATAACATTGTATTTTTCAATATGGTTTTATTTTTTTCCAATACTCAATCTTCTTGTAGAATTATTCCTAATAACCATCTTTTCATATATCAAATTATTTTTTTCCCTCCTAACAATTCAAATATTTTCATATATCAAATTAGTCTTTTCCCTTCTAACAATTCAAATCTTTTCATATATCAAATCATTTTTTTCCTCTTTCTAACCATTCATTTCTTGTACAATTTATTCTATAGTGTGGTCATTATATAGTGTGGTCATTATAAACTAAGTGATAAATCTCTTTCATTTTTTAACAATTCATCTTTTTGTACAACTTTGACAAATCTCTTTCATCTTCACATGCTTTGTATTGTATCACTCGAATCTCAACTTTCCTACTTGGTATGTAATTTAATTTAATGTTCTATTTAATCGAGGAATGCCTATAAAGTAGTTGTTTTTAATCTCATGTCTCAAAAAGATTGAAACTTAACTCTAAGATTTTTTCCTTGATACTTTCATTTATCTAAACATCTTTGTAGGTACTTAAACTGGAAAAAGATTGAAACTTAAATCTAAGGTTTTTTTCCTTGAAGGCTAATCAAGTACTATGGATTTGAAACCTGTACCAAGAAAGTGAGAACAACTGCAAGCTAGGGTTTGACAGTCGCGGTATCAGCAACAGACAAAATGGTTACCAAAGGGGGCGGGAGTGGAACCCCCTCATACAAGTAAGTAGTGGTGGATAGGGGAAAAGGCCCACAAGGCGTAGGTTTCAAAGAACCACTAACAAGCACCTCGGGATCAAGATCGAAAAAGAATCGGGAGAGCAACCAGGAAAAGAGGGATCATGTGGGGGAAGAAACCAAAGAAACCCAAAATGATGCACAAGAACTAGCGAACCCCAGTGGGGTAGATGGGCACAACCCGTGTAAACCTAAAACAACATTGATACCCAAGGTTATACTGGAAGACCCACAAACACAACTCTATCAGGACCAGATGAAGACGCATGCACTAATCTGCAAGTTCATGGGTCTGTGGCCCACAGAAAGAACGTTGTGCAACTGGATAAAATATCAACGGAAGCCAAATGGAGAAGTGGAACTCCACCTGGGCTCAAAAGGATTTTTCACAACAGTCTTCATGAAACTGGAGAACAAGGATAAAGTCTTTGAGGGGGGGGCATACTTCCACTCCTTAGCAGGGCTATACATGCAGCCATGGAAGGAAAATTTCTCCCCAGAGAAAGAAACCTTTAAAAATGTCCCAGCCTAGTTGAGACTCTACTCCTTACCGCTAGACTGTTGGTTGTCATCCACCTTCGAAGCAATAGGGAACAAGCTTGGGAAATATGTTAATACATCGGAAGCAACCTTAAAAGGAAGATATACCTCCTACGCAAGGATCTGCATAGAGATGGATGTTTCAGGGGCGCTCCCAGAAGCCATAAGCCTGGAATTCAGAGATGAGGAATGGATACAAAGTATTGACTACGAGAAGATCTCGTTTAGATGCAGAAGATGACATGAACATGAAAACATGTTCAGAGAATTCCCTCTCAATAAAAATCAAGAAACGAAAAACACCAAAATACAGTTGGATGAGGACGGGTTTGTAAAGCCGAACCACAAAAACAGAGCAAACAAGAAACAAAGCAAAGCCCCAATAGGAAGCAATCTGAAAGCCAGGACTAGAACAAAAGGGCGAGACAGGGCCAACTAAGGGGAAGAATGAGGAAAGGAAAAGACAAAAGCTAGGGAACAAACAACTCATGAGAACACAAATATTCCAAGCAATAGAGAGAACAGGGAGGTAGTGCAAATCCTGTAGAAGGAGGAAACGAAGATGCCAACACCCCAATGCAGAGGCAGACGGAGACTCAGAGATGACACCAAGCGAGGTAAGTATGGAATATCGTGATCTCAGAGGCATTGTGGAAAGGGAAGGAATAGATCTCCTGAACATATTGGAGCAAAGGAAAAGGCAAGGGGTAGACAATGTGCCAACAGATCAACTAGATCACATTCAATACCTTTTCCTTTTAAGAGAGGAAGAAAAATCCAGAGGGACCAAGCACACGCATGGCGAGATAGGACACCTGGGAATCAAAGCAGGTGAGGGATAACCACAACATTCACCCAAGAAGACAAGGCAGAAAAACGACAGGAAATCAAACAGGGTAGCCCTGTAAGAACTAGGATCCCTGCTAATAAATTCAAGTAAGATTAAAAAACTCTTTCCCAACTCCCCCCCACATGTTTAAATGAAGATTATAACATGGAATATAAGAGGCCTAAACATCCCACGAAAGAAAAGAATTCTTAAAAATAGACTGAGGAAGGAACAACCTGACCTTTGTTTCATCCAAGAGACAAAATGCACGGTAGACAGAATGGAAACAATCAGTAAAAAAAAAATGGAGTAAGTACAAGATGTTGGCTATCGAAGGCCAATAGATGGCAGGCAGTATTCTCACCTTGTGGAGCCCACAATCGTTGAACCTACTAGCAGTCGAAGCCACGAGACACACACTTTCGGTTAACATGCAAATTAGAGCTAACACAGAGGCGATTATATGCACTAATGTGTATGGTCCCCATTTGTTGGAGGAAAAAAAGAGAATGCTCCTAGACTTAGAAAATCTAAAGGCTTGAACCAGGAACCTCCACTGGATCCTAGCAGGGGATTTCAACATCATCACTACACTTGCGAAGAAAAAAGGGGTCACCAAGAGATTGGATAGAGATTCGGAGGATTTTTCAGCTTTCATTGACATAGTGGAGATGGTGGACATCGGGACCAGTAATGGCCAGTTTACCTGGAATAACAAACGACTAAAACACCACCAAGTAGCCACAAGGCTAGACAGATTCTTGGTGTCGGAATCCATCATTCTGCAAGGACTAGCCCTGGACTACAACATCCTTCCATGGGGGGGTTGAAACCATTGGCCAGTTCAATTGGAAGCAAACTTTCAAACCACTTCAAAGAACAACTCGTTTAGATTTGAGAAATTATGGATTGAACATCCCACCTTCAAGGAGAACATCAACCAATGGTGGAAGGAGGAACATCCGGAACAAGGGACAAGGATGTTCAAACTATACAAGAAACTCAAGTACATCAAACATAAACTCAAGGAGTGGAACAAGGAAATATTTGGAAACATAAACTAAGAAAAAAAAAGTATCGAGGACAGAATGATGCAACTCCAGGAACTCTGCATCGATAAGGGATACACCGAGGATAGGAAAAGAGAAGAGATCAAAATGACCTAGGAATGGGAAGCAAGATGCCATCAAGAAGAAAATCTATGGTGCCAAAAGTCCAGAATCGGGTGGCTAAAGGAAGGAGAGAGGAACACCAAGTTTTTTCATAGAACAACCATTGCAAGAAGAACCCACAACAAAATCTTGAAAATTAGGGATCAGGACGGAATCGAAAGAGAATCCCACAAGGATATTGAAAAAACACTGGTCAATCACTTCCAGGGGATAGCCCAGGAACCCAACCAAGACAGAACCGAGGCCATACAAAGGATAACTCAGCACATCCCCAAGTTGGTCACTCGGGAACAAAATATCAATCTAAGCAAACCCATCGCAAAGGAGGAAATTGACCAAGTGGTTCAGGAGATGCCCAATGGAAAGGCCCCAGGTCCAGATGGCTTCATAGTGGAATTATTCAAAGCCTGCTTGGAAGTAGTTAAACATGACGTTTATGGGGTGGTGGAAGACTACAGACGCTCGGCCTCCATATTGAAATCTTTAAATGCCACAATGATCACTCTAATCCCAAAATAAAATGAAGCAAGGAACCAGACCACTATAGGCCTATAGATTTATGCAATGTAGTTTACAAGATAATCTCCAAAGTCATAGCCAATAGACTGAAACCTCTACTACCCACATTGATTTCACAAGAACAGGCGGGTTTCGTAGAGGGAAGACAAATTATGGACAACATCATCCATGCCCACAAGCTTATACACATGCTGAAAAGCCAAAGGAGAGGGGGGATGATAATCCAACTTGACCTAGCGAAGGCTTACGAAAAAATTAGCTGGCACTATATGGCCAAGATGTTGGAAGCCTTTGGCTTCGAACAACATTCGATCAACTGGATCGTCAATCTAGTCTCAATGACAAGATACTCGCTTCTAATCAATGGAGCCCCAACAAAACCTTTCTGGCCTTCGAGAGGCATCAAACAAGGAGACCCGCTATCCCCCTTCATGTTCATTATGATGATGGAAGGGCTAAAAAGAAGTATAAAAAGCACAACTGGAGCAGGGGAGATAAAAGGCATCAAACCTTTCGAAAATTGTCCAACCTCCACACACCAACAGTTCATTGATGATACGCTGTTCCATGGCACACCCACGGTCAAGGAATCAAAGGCCTACAAAATAATCTTAGAAGACTTTATGGAAGCATCTGGGGTGAAGATCAACCATTCCAAATCCATGAGTTATTTCTTCAACACTAATCCTGCAATTCAAAGAAACCTGACCAACATTATAGGGTTTGAGCGCAAAACGCTCCCAACAAAATATTTGGGAATCCCCCTGACGTATAGAGCATGAAAAATGGCAACGTGGGAAGGAGTGATCAACAAACTGCAAGAGAGGGTAAAAAATTGGACCTACAAAGCTCTCAACCTAGCTGAGAGGCTTATCCTTACCAAAATGGTTCTACAAGCAATTCCGACATATATGATGTCAGTGTTTCCCACTCCCAAAGGAATACTACAAAAGATTAGATCGATTCAAAGATATTTCCTATGGCGAGGTGCTGAAAATAAAAAGAAATGGGCCCTGGTGGCTTGGGAGAAGGTTTGTAGACCAAAAAGAAAAGGAGGCATGGGTTACAAGACCCACAGATAACTAACGAAGCCTACGAGGCAAAGCTTTGGTGGAGATGGGTCAAAGACAAATGGGCACCGTGGGAAAACCTCTGGAAGGACAAGTATGCCTCGAAAATCAACAACCGGGATCGAATTCAATTCATGGGCACAAGGGAGGGATCAACCATATGGAATCTTGCCTGGTGCAACAAGAACTGGATCCATAAACATAGTTTCTGGGAAGTCAGAAATGGTAAAACAACAAGATTCTGGGAGGATGCATGACAATAGGAACCCAGAATGGAAAATACAGACAGGGAAGAGCTCCAACAGGAAATGACAGCACAAGGAAAAATAAATCCATCACTATTGGAAGCAAAGAAATGGTAGCAACATATGGAGGATCTATGACAAACTCAATCCTCAAAATAGAGATTGGATTGCAACACAAACGAAAGAGGTGGAGGAGGAATTGGGGAAAAGGAAAATTGTAATCTTAGAGGAAGAGGACCAATTAAGGTGGGGTAGGAAAAATGGTGGGAAATTCAACTTAAAAGAGGCATGATATTAAATCATGGACCAAGATCAAGAAGACCCGGCGCAACAATGGGGAAAGATTTGGTGCAACCCCCAATGGCCAAAAATCAAAATATTCGAATGGCTAGTTCTTCACAACCGAATTCTAACTTGGGAAAACCTCAGGAAAATGGGTTTTATAGGTCCATCTCGATGCCACCTCTGTCAAGCAAAGGAGGAAACAACCAATCACCTCCTCGACGAATGCAGTTACACAACATAGATATGGGATTGGAAAGCAAGCATCTACCGCCAGTCCAATAGGATTAGAGGTAACATCAACGCAACCATCAACAATTGGAATGAGAGCTACAACGAAAATGAAATGGTGAACCTCTGTTGGAATCTAATGTCAGGGATGATCATCTGGGAAATATGGAAAGAAAGGAACCGACACATCTTCAGGAATGAAAGCCTACCAGAAGGAAATCTCTAGGACACAATAATCTCACAAATACGAGAAATGGTGCAGAGCTGCAACTGCAAGAAGGAGAAAACACAACTCACTGACCAAGACTCTCACATCCTGAAGTTTTTCCACCTAAAAAATGGGCGCAACAATGCACCGGTAGGATGGGAACCACAACTCCAAATAGGCGACCGCAACTGGACCCCCCCCCCTCCGGTAGGGTTCCTCAAACTGAATTTTGACGGGGCGACAAAAGGAAACCCATGAGTGGCAGGGACAGGAGGGGTGATCAGAGACAGTGGTGGTAACATCATTTGGTTATACGCGGGGAGTATGGGAAACTCAACCAACAACGCAGTGGAATTTGGATCCCTGGAGCTTGGCCTCGAAATCCTAAATCGTGAAAGGATGACAAACACTATCGTGGAAGGTGACTCCACCCTGGTTATCAACATGGTGAAAAGACTCCAAAATGGCACCAGAGTGGGCAAGGTTCAAAGACACAGGTGCCTAGCACACTCCCTACATAAAATCCAGGAGCATCTGAAAACTCTGAATACAGTGGAGTTGCGTTGGGTGTGCAGGTCAGCGAATGGCCTGGCGGACATGCTCACCAACGAGGGGGTTGGCAAGGAAGGTCTGGAACTAGACACTACCTGGACCAACATCCCAAATGGTCAACTCAGAATAGACTGCATCCAACTAGCAACAAAAGACCATGAAGGCAACTTAAGCGAGGAAGGTCACATCGAGGAGGGTAATGCAAGGCCTTTCTACAGACACACAAGACCCAGACAGGAAATGATTGCCTCACACTTTGCCACCAATTACCATGCAGGATCAACATCAATAACAGGCGGGGGTACGAAAGCAAGGCCCTCTAGACAATAAGAGTAGCGGGGAAAGCACGTGGGAAAGTTCAGACGAAAAACCACATGCAACGAATGACGCAAGGCATGAGGGCATGACATGGCCCAGACTCGATCCACCATGCCAAAGTACAGGTATGAACAATAGTAAAGTCAGATCTCAAGCGAGAAGGGGCAGGGACCCGCACAGGGATAAAGATCGAGTCATCATGATCATACGAGCCGCACCAGGGAAAAAGGACAGAAGATCTCACCACTGCGGGAAAACCATGATTGGAAGGACAAGCTCGCAACAGGGGAAGATCAATAAGAGGAGAGACAATAGGAAGATACACAAACAAAAGGAGTGCAACAACAGGGACTATCACAGATACAAGGGCAGGGAAAGGAAGGATCCTTGTGAAGTTAGATACAGGCGGAGTATACCGCAAAGGAGCAACGACAGGCCAAGCGAGATGGCGCGAATGAAGCGAACGAATAGGAAGAGAAACCCCCTTGGAAAGGAAGTACCGAATAGTCCACGGCGGGTTTCAAGAATGGAGCAGGCGAAAAAATATGCAGAGGGCACCTTCCGAACTCTGGTTGCGCTGAAAGGAAAAGCGACCATTACTCGGTGGGAAAAGGAAATAAAAGAAAAACGCAAAGGCAAAGCGTGGGATGCACTGGTACATGAAGTGAACTAGGTAACAGATCTGGGGGCTACACAGCCCAGGGAAACCCTCTACCATAAAACGACGGAGATGGCTTGGCTAACTAAGATGATGATCGCAAAGTGAGTTCGGAAATGGAAGACGCCAGACAGACAGGTCACAAGGAAAACAAGAAAAAGATGGACAAAACCTTGAGTCACCTCAATAGTCTAGAAACTATTACCAAACTATTAGTTGAGGTTGAGAAGGACCAGAAATCCCAGATGGAGTGGTTGGCTTCTCAATTCCACCTCTATCTGCATTATTTCCACCACATGGATATCACATTGGTCGACGGATGTGGTGCACCATCCCACATCCGGAAGAATCCCACGATCTCCTAGAAGGGTGATAACAAGAGCCAGGTGGATGGTGGAAAGAAACACATCATTGTCCTGGACTAGTGAATGGTTACTCTAATGGTAGTAATGTCAGACTTAGTTAGGTTAGTTCGGACCTACTACCCACTTGGGTTTAGCGGGTTGTTTCAACTTTTGCTTTTATGACTGTGTTGCTTATCTTTTATCAAACTACATATGGTAGGACTGGCCTGGTTTCCCCTAGTGGCAGACCAGTCCCACCCCTCGTAAATCTCAGCACGTGCAACTCGAGAACCCCTGGTCTGGTTTCTTTCTAGGCAGACCAGGATGTCCCCTTTTTTGTATCATAATTTTCTACAATAATACAACTTCTTACACTCACAAAAAAAAAAAAAAACTGATTTTTTTCTTTGATAGCTTCACTTATGTAAACATCTTTGTAAATACTTAAAGTGGAAAAAGATTGAAACTTAACTCTAAGGTTTTTTCCTTGATAGCTTCACTTATCTAAACATCTTTTCTACAATAATACAACTTCTTACACTCACTTACCAATAAAAAAAAAAAAAAAACTGATTTTTTTCTTTGATAGCTTCACTTATGTAAACATCTTTGTAAATACTTAAAGTGGAAAAAGATTGAAACTTAACTCTAAGGTTTTTTCCTTAATAGCTTCACTTATCTAAACATCTTTGGAGGTACTTAAAGTGGACTAAGTTTGAGTATAGCTTTTTCTACCTCTATCTTTTTATTTAAATTTCCTAACCCTTTTCATATGTCTCGATTCAATTCTTCGACTTACTCTTATGATCAACTCTTATTATACCTGCCGAAGGCCAGGTATATAGCGATGAGTTCGCGTTGACCTTCTATTAGTTTGAGCATTGACCAAATAAATTTAACCATATTCCTAAGTTTCACTTTATCAAATTAAATAATTTATTTTCATATTATTTAAAAAAGTATTTATCTATCAATTGATTGGTCCATCAATTGAATGTGTTATTGCAAAAGAGTCGGCGATGTTTATAAAGGTGACGGCTATTCATAAATGAATACATAGTAAAAAACATTCGTAACTAAAAAATTTCATAAACCGCTGACAACGAACCTGACACCTGACAGCATCTTCCTGACACTCGTCAAAGTGTCCTTTCATATCGACAAGTATGCCGATAGGCTGATCTAGTTTTTATTAACATATAAGTTTAAAAATGGATACAAACAAATTTAATACTTTAAAATATGGTTAAGTTTTAGGTATGAATACCATGTTTATTATGAGTTGTGATACCAAATTTTATATAATACATATGAATATAAAAAATTAAAAATATTTATTTTTTTATTTTATTTGGTTTTCGAGAATCTACATTTAAATACTTTTCTATATGTATTTTTTAATGTTTTCATAAATCTCGATAATAGGAATAAACTTCTCACAAGTTCTATTTTATTCCATTTTATAAAACATTAGTAATTGCTATTTAAAAAAGTAAATCCAAAATATTTCAATAATATTTATTATTTTATTATATTAATAACGATAATTATTTCAAATTTTGCAATCAATAACTTTTATTATTATTTTTACAACAACCATTTGTAACTGAAGTTGAAACCTCTTATTTGGTGATTTTCAAAATTGAAACTATGTGCAAGCCCCTATATCAAGGTAAGGTAATCTGTTAAATGCAATTTCATAATAATTTTATGTTGTGGGTGGATGTTTTTGTATTTACAATAAAAATTAACAAAAACACATATGACACATAATAATTAAATGACGGGCAAAAATAAAAATAAAAGGTCAAGAGAAGGGAAGTTTTAAAAAGAAACTTGGCATAAAAAATTTACTTGACTTATAGGAGTGTCCGTCAAATTTATACACTCTGCTAAATAAAATATTTCATTGCCCACATTAAGTAAAATATTTCAATATCAAATATGTGTGTGTGTGTGTGTGTGATGATGATGATGATTAATGTCCTTAAAAAAAGGTAAGAGATTACTTGATTTCCTTAGAATTTTAAGACGAGTTTTCCAATATCACCATACTTTTGATGACTTAGAAGGTTATGAAGGTCGATATCGTGACAAATGTTTTGAAATTGTGATCTAATTTGGTTATACATAAGGCACTCTAAGAGAAAGTGTTTTTCATCTTCAACCCTCTTATTGTCACAAAGATGACAAATTATCTGGTTCCATAGTGTTTTGGGAATTTTCTTCTTTGCACTAGTTAAAACCTAGAGATAATTTTGATCTTCTAGATTATGATTTATCTTCTTAATTTTCAATGTTGTGTCCAACCCTAAGTATGAGGGAGATGTGTAATTCTCTTTTTATAGAAAGAATTCATCTTAACTCCATATCTATCATATACTTAAGGGATAAAATCCTTTGAAATAAAAACATTTTTAAATTAAAAAAAATTAAAAAAAATTTACATTTTAAATGATTTGATCTATCTTAATATGTAATAAATCCAAATTAAAATAGACATACACTAATATTATTTAAGACCATACTAATTTAATAATTTATAATTAATTAGAAACTCACTCCCATTATTCATTATTCATTATTCAATGATTTATGATAATATCAATCAAAATTATTATATTGAAAGTGCATGTGAGAAGATTGGTCATGTCTTTTCAAGAGGACTTTGGGGGAAAATGTTTGATAATAGTCATTAGAATATTTGAAAAGTCAATGCGTGCATATAAATAAACAAGACAAATTCAATCCAACCTTTGTAGCCGACCTTTCAAAGCCATATGAATTTCATTTTGTCCAATCCAATGGGAGGAAGATTACAAGCGATGATAGTGATTTGTTTTATTCTCCACCAACCCCAAAGTCCAATCAACCTTTGAAAATTTCATAAACCTTTACCTCACGGGTGTAATGCCTTACGTAACCAGATATTTAATAAAGAAAATATATTTTCAAGTATATTGAATAAAAATATAGTTAATTCAATTCCCATGTGTTTTGTATTTAGATGGTCGTTTAGGCTGCTTGGCTGTCGGTCAACTCATAGGTTGAAGAGAGTCAAGTTTACGTTAACATAAAGGTATTTCACTAACTTTAGATTTTGTTTAAGATCGATTTTCAAACTAAACGATATTAGTTGAATTTTTAAATAAGTTAAGTCAACGCAGTCATCTTTGACGAATTGATAAACGTGTGATTTGAAAAGAAAATCGATTTAATATTTTATTTTAATCTATGCGTTGTGAGGAATTTCTTCAATAAATGCTCAATTTCTTTCACTATAAAGGCTTTTTGGGTTCTACTGTTACTTGCTTTTTGGGTTCAACTATTACTTGCTTCAAAGAGTGAGGTCCATTAACGTTCGTTAAGGCCACGAGGGTTATCAAAGATTTACAAGATTGGCACCTGCACTTACCCATTTTTGAAAGCACAAGCATGTTATTTAAAGGATTGAACCTTGGTGGGGTGATAACAATACCTTGTTTTTATTGGCTCGATAAAGCATTTGTTGATAGTGAATCTATCTATTACATCGATATATTGAGTATATATAGCATTGATTAGGTGGATGATGTGGTTTCAAGCACCAATTGGTTTCTTACTCCATACAATATTTTATTTCCTAGTGCACCATTCCTTTCTATCTCTCTTTTTCTTTTAGACTCTTTTTCTTATTCATATTTTTCATGTTTACATCGAGATGGATATATAGTAATTACATGAAGTTGGGACTGGAACTTGTAATAACTAAAAAATTGAAGGTGGAGTTTGCTTACACCAAAACACTTTATTATACAACTAAATTCACTAGCATAATAAAAACTAAAATGGGGTTGGTTGAAACCAAAACATTATGAGAAGTTGTATAAACATAAATAAGGGCACAAGCTCGAGTAAGAGAGCGTCGATCAACAACCATGTCAATCGTTGGAGGAAGTTGGTCATGATCATCTACGACATTTGCCCCAATCTATCACTAGAGGATCAACATCAAAAGGAACAATGGGGCCCCACCTATTAGTAGGGCGTTTTGGGGGGCTTGAACCCCTTCAAGATCACTAATGCTAGTGTGGAGAACTATTTATTGGACCTTGAAGTTCCACGAGTCTTATTCCATGTTCTTTCTTGCCTCTTTCAAACCTATTGACATGCTTGGTGGAGGGGTTGACTGCAAGTTGATCCACTATGTCAACCCAACAGTTTTGGAGTGAGTTGAGCCAAGCTAAGAGGGAGATATGTGCTCGACTAGCCAAACACTCTAGAGGAGTATAGCCCCAATAGATTTGGTGGTTCTATATTCATGGTAAAAAGGCCCCCATGTCAATAATGTAGAACATGCTCCATTTCTAGTTACAACTTTTGAGATAGTACCTCAACTTGCATAAGCAATTGACATGAATTAGAGTTGCATCATACCATGAAAATTGATGAGACAATACAACATCATTAAACAAAACATTATTGTGTTGTTTCTTGATCCAAAATAATACTTCAACTCTAATAAACATCTATCCAAACCTAAAAATATACAACCCATGGAAGCTAAAGACCTAATAAGGCATCTCACGAGGACATGGAGGTAGGTAAAAATGTTGGGATATAGATTGGACCTAGGCCTAGACCCTCCTAGCACTTGAATTAGATTTAAACCCTCCTAATGCTTTCTTAAACCTCTTCGCTTAACCGAAATGACTTCTTGTCGTTTGATACTACTGTTAGCAAGCGACTGAGACCACTGGACCACCAGGGATAATACCTGTCATCACTACATGCTCGCTTAACTGGTCTCTGGGCCACCAAGCCACTAGGCCCCTAAAACTTTAACAATGCACCTTTAACTTTTTACTTCGATCCGGTTCAACCACCCACTGGGCATCGAGAAGCCTCCTTCAACATCCTCGCATAACCGTGAGTCTGGTCCGGTTTAACCAAGCACTGGACACCGAGAATATAAAGCCACCAGGGTATCAGAAACTAGTCTTTTCGAGGGATTAAGGTCGGTCTGGATACTAATTGTTTTCAGTCGTTGACCTCTTCGATGATCAACGATTAGATCTTCTCCTTATTCAATCTACAGCTTCTCAATTGGATAATTACATTGTGATCTGCAACTGTCTACACTTAGATAACTCGTCAGTTGCACATAGAGGTCAATTAAACATATTCACACCGAAATTTCAGGTTCACAAGTCAGAATGACATTTGATCTCCCCATCGTCAGCCCTACTTCATTTCCTTCACGAGATTAACTCATTCATCCTTTCTTTACACACCGACTTCACCACATCATTGTAGCACTCATACAGAGGCTTACTCTCACATACACACGCAACCCGAATTCACCAGGGTTCGAGTGTCTTACACAATATCTTCATCCTCACTATTGGTTTAATTTACAGGTCATTAAAACACTAAGCCATAGTTCATACACACATTAACAAAGAAAAATAGATAACATCAAGAGACATTCACACAACTAAGAGGCATAAAACACAAATGCTTCATTAAACAAACTCTCTACATGATTTATGTAAAACCCATAAATACCTCCTACCTCTCTACTAGCCTAACTCCATGCATTTGGTTGCTTCTCTAGCCCTAGCCACCCCCTCTCTATTATGTC
>ML811764.1:76644-88597 GCA_009831015.1 Picea engelmannii
AAGTAAGCATAACCAAATGATGTGCTTTAGGGTTTCAACCTACCCACATTGAAGACATTGTGAGCCATGAACCCTTAAGTAATTAAACCTTTTATCAATAGGGAATCCCCCCACCATTAGGCTACATGAAAAAAATTCCTTTTTAGGTTCAATAATAGGATTCCGAATAATACTAAGGTGAAATAGATAGGGTTTTTTCTTTAATCATAAGCTCCAAATCTTGTTGACTTGACCTTCTAGGTAGGATTTGAAACACAACCGATTATAGCTTGTGGCCAAATTTATATCAAGTGAAGGTTATGGCCTTGCCCCATTTCTAGTTTCACCACTAGGTGTGAGGCAAGGAGAGACCAAGCTTAATCTACAAATGGTGTGGGATGAGTCTTTGTATTCGGTCCATAATAATCTTATTAGCATCACCTTGCATGAGTTTTTTCTTAAGGCCAAGCCATGGATGAAAAATCTTGGTAGAATTGTCAAAGATTTCATTGGAAAAGTGAATTCCTGATACAGGTGGATATTGGTGGCCACCTGCCTATTCCACTTGGACCCCCACCATTGTTTATTTTAGTTTTTTAGTTTCCTTAATTGTAGCACAATTTACTATTTTTGGCAGTTTTTCGGGTCTTGAACTTCTAGAGCTGTTTTGAGGCCCTAAACGACGTTTTTTGGGCCTCAAAGCTCTGGCGAAAATGAGTCTATTCCCAACTCAATATTCACTGTTAGTAGTGTAGTCCTCAGATATATATTTCTAACGATGTATCATGTACATCAAACATAGATATTATGCCAAAGTTACGACCTTGGGAAATTGATGTACCAATTTACCTTCACGGGGCCCATATTTTGGCGTTTCATCTCCCAGGGTTAGGTTTTTGGATGTTTAGGGTTTCCATTGTTCCTTAATAATATATAGGCCTTCGAGCCTCATTGCAACACAGATTTGAGAGGTCTATAGTCGCCACATTTCTTCTCAGAGATAAGCTACCAACGCCCTAACTAGTTTATTTTCATTTTGTCTGTAAACAAGTTTCAGTTCTTTGATATTAATGAAATGAAGTGTTATTTCCGTTGCATCTTTGTATTCATGGTTATTTGTGTATTATGTTGTGTTCCTACATAAATTTGGATCAGTGGTATCAGAGCGGTCTGCTCTTTATTGATCCTTCTTTGCATGTCCCCAACGAGGTCGAGGTATAAGGAGTTAGGGCTTGATCTGGTTGAACCTTTGCAATATCAGCCTCACAAACCCCGATGACCACCCATGGGGGATGAAAAGAAAGATGAGGGAGCAAGAGATCCTATCAAAATATTGCTCGAGGAGGCCCTTGAAAAACAAAGGAACGCGATGATGGATAACTTCGCCCAGATCCTTCAATGATTTCCCACAGGCGACGCATCTGCATCCAACAACCACTCTGGAGGCACAACCCATTTTAAGGTACAAGTAAACTTTGACATTCCCATATTTGATGGCCAAATAAATGCAGAGGTTGTAGATAGATGGTTGAATCTAATAGAAGGATATTTCTCGGTTCATGACTTTTCCGACCAGGAGAAGATTATTTTTTCACTGCTCAAAGCCACCCCCCATGTCAAGGATTGGTGGGAAACCTACTAAGAGAAAAAAGTACGAGGAGGAACCCTCTCTGTTCTCGGTCGTACCCACTTGGAAGTCTTTTCGAGACGCCATTAAGGAATAATATTATCCTGTGGGGAGCTATGAGGACAAGTACATATAATGGACTACGCTACGACAACAAAGGGATCAAGATGTGCATGAGCTGATGAATTTGTTCCATACCTTGCGCACAAAGTTGGGTATCAAAGATTTGGAGAAAAATTTGGTGTTGAAGTACCGCAGTTGTCTGCATAGATACATTCAGGAGGAAATGGAGTTCCTCAACATCTCCTCGCTTGGTACGACATACTGGTATGCTGCTAAGATTGAGCAGAAATTCAAACAGAAGAAGCGAGACTTTGGATCTGCGAATCAAAAGCAACTGAAAGGTGCCCCCAAACCGCAGAACAAAGGACAAAGACAAGGCATGGCGGCTTAATACAACCTACCAAATCCACAAGCAAAGAACAACACCGCGAAGCCAAAGAAGGACACGGGAAAGTGGTGTGAGTTCCATAAGAGCTCCACTCACAACACAAGTGAGTGTTGGGCCAAACAATCACTGGTGGCCGAGATGAGGGCTTTTGAATCAAATGCATGCTTCGACATTGAATCAAAACCCGAGAAGGGGAATGAAAGAGGGAAGCTGATTATTGATGCGGAGCCCAACGCCACCGTTGCCAGCACGAAGATCCAAAAGGAAGAACCAGAAGATCCAGAGGAGGAGGAGAGTCTCTTCCACTCCTAGATGTGGGTAAAGGGTTCCCCTCTATAGTTCATTGTCGACAGTGGGAGCCAAAATAACCTCATTTCAATAGAGGTTGTGAAGCGACTGGGCTTGTCGACCACAACACACCCACAGTTGTACACCATTGGGTGGCTTCACCAAGGACGGGATCTCTGCGTCAGCCAGCAGTGCTGCCTTCCCTACAACATCAAGCCCTTCACCGATGAGGTATTATGTGACATTGCTCCTCTTGATGTTTGTGATGTATTATTAGGCCAACCATACTTGTGGAAGCGACATGCTGTGTATGAGTCTCGACCTCGAGCTATTATTGTTACCTTGGGAAATAAGTTGTACAGGATACCAGAGGTACCACCGCCTGTCACTATCTCTTTGGTTACTACAAAAAAATGCAATAAGATCATTTCCAAAACTGGGAAATATGTTTTCCTAATGATTCACCCTTAGGGCAAGAAGAAGATTGTGGCCACGACCTCCAGACAGGGCTCCTCCGCACGACAACAACAAATGGACAAGGTCGTGGAGGAATATCGAGACATCTTCACCTTGCCCTTAGGGGTGCCTCTGCACTGTCAAGTCAAACACCCCATCGATATGACCCCAGGTGCATCGCTGCCCAATGGATTGATCTATCAATGTTCTGTTCTAGAGAACGATGAAATCAAGAGGCAGACCCAGAAGCTGTTGCAGAAAGGTCACATCCGGCCAAGTTCATCGCCATGTGGGAGCCCGATTGTGTTGGTGCAGAAGAAGGATGGGACTTGGATACTTTGTATTAACTATGGGGCGCTGACCAAGATCATTGTTCGGAATAGGTACCTGATCCCACAGATTGATGACCTTCTGGACCAACTCAAAGGGGAAAAATATTTCAGCAAGATCGACTTGAAGTTCGGGTATCACCAAGTACCAATCGAACCGTCCGATGTGTGGAAGACTGCCTTCAAAGCCAAGGAGGGCATTTTCAAATGGCTATTCATGCCTTTCGGGTTGATGAATGCTCCCACAACCTTCATGGGGCTGATGGATGACATCTTGCGACCATTCACCAACTCATTTGTAGTAGTGTACTTGGATAACATCTTGATCTTCGGCCAGACTTTGGAAGAGCACCTCCACCACA
The DNA here is from genome assembly GCA_009831015.1 of Picea engelmannii. Taxonomy (NCBI): domain Eukaryota; kingdom Viridiplantae; phylum Streptophyta; class Pinopsida; order Pinales; family Pinaceae; genus Picea; species Picea engelmannii. The sequence continues at coordinate 80,137 of ML811764.1, forward strand.
TCTGACAGGTCCTCCAAACACTGCGGAAACACAAGTTGTGTGCCAATTTGGAGAAGTGCACTTTTGGCATGACCCAGGTTCAATATTTGGGATACATTATTGATTATCGTGGGGTGCATGTGGATCCAATCAAGATCCAAGTGATCCAGGATTGGCCAATCTCAACCACTCTAACAGAGCTTTGCAACTTTCTAGGTCTTGCTAATTTATACTACAGGTTCGTGTTGAGATTCTCTCATATCACTTGGCCCTTGAGTCAAGTCACCAAGAGAGGAGCGAAAGAAAAATTCTTTTGGTCGGGATCTCAACAGAAGGCGTTCGCAGAATTGAAACATTGCCTATGTTGTGCCCCAATGCTCACGGTACCAGACTTACAACAACCATTTGAGATCGAGATAGATGCCTTTGACTATGCTATTGGGGCAGTTCTTACTCAACAGAGGCATCCAATGACATATCATAGTCGACACTGTACGACATAGTCCGAAAGTATCCCACTTATGACAAAGAAATGTATTCCATTGTGTAGGCTTGACGACAATGGAAGCATTACATTTTGGGGAAGGAAATGATCATCCATGGAGACCATCGAACCCTACAATTCATATAGACACAAGGGAAGTTGCAGAATGATCGCCATCAGAAGTGGTCCACATATTTGCAACAGTTTCATTTGTACATCAAGTACAAGAAGGGAAGCACCAATAATGTTGCAGACTACATCAGCCGACCACCGATTGTGGCGATAACCACCGTGCTCAACTCTTGTGGGAACTAGACTTTTGATTGGCATCTTCTCTACAAGAGTGATCTAGAATTCGACCACACATACAAGACACTCTTGGAGGGTAACCGTTCCAAATTTTCACCTCCAGGATGCATTACTATGTCACCGGGGACACCTTTGTGTTCCTTCAAGCGAGCGTGCCAGGATGATTTGGGAAGCGCACTACAGTCGGGTTGCTGGGCATTTCGGGGTCAAGAAAATAGTGGCAGTACTGCAAAAGTATTTCTATTGGCCAAATCTTCGACAGGATGTCGAGAAGTTCATTAAATCCTACATTGCCTACACCATTGCCAAAACGACCATCAAGAAGCAAGGCTTATATACTCCGCTGCCTACCCCTAGTCGACCTTGGGAATCCATCTCCATGTATTACATGTCGGGCCTTCCTTCTACTAAGCATGGCAATGACTGTGTTTTCGTAGTCGTCGACAGATTCTCGAAGATGGCCATTATGGCGACCTACAAGAAGAATATCACAACAGAAGCCACTACTAGACTCTTCTTTGAACGAGTGCGGGTACACTTTGGGGTCCCACAGTCTATAATATCAGATCGAGATAGTAGGTTCCTCAATACATTTTGGTCTAGCCTCTGGTCAATGCTGAACACCAAGCTCACCAAGTCCACAACTTTCCATCCCCAAACTGATGGCAAGACAGAGGTCGTCAACAGGATGATCATACACATTTTGCGCATGTACAACTCAAATCATCCACTCACATGGGATGAGAGCCTCCCCTATGTACAACATAGCTATAACCGGGCCCTCCACAGCTCAACCGACCACAACCCCTTTTAGGCGGGCTTGGGATTCCAGCCAATATGTCCCATTGATGTAGCCATGCCCTTTACAACTACTCAGGCTGATTCAACTCATGTCCAGTCTGAAGCTTCCAAGGCGAACAACTTCATTGAGCGCATTCAACACATTCGCCAACATGTTCATGACATATTGGATAGAGCCAATGCTAAGTGCAAGCAACAACATGATTAGCATCAGGTGCAACACAACTTCCAGGTGAGCGACAAAGTGTGGCTACATTTGGAGGAGCACCTTGTTGGACCCCACCGCAAGCTTCACCTGCTCCGATATGGGCCATACACCATCACCAAGGCTGTAGGGGAAAATGCATTCGAGCTCAGTATTCCACCATTTCTTGGTCTTCACCCAGTGTTCAATGTGGACCGCCTTCGACCTTACTTTCAACCTCTACTGGACACATCTAACATGGCAGAACAACTCACACCAACAGAGTTAAATCCAGATTGCATGGAACAAGCCACAACTGATCAGATTATGGACACATAGATAAAGAACAACCGCCAACAGAGGATCGAGATATATCGAGTTGTCAAAGCAGGCCAACTCCTTCACCAGGGCAAGTGGCTCACCAGGGACCAAGATCAATAGAAGTTTCCTCATCTCATGGAGGAACTCAACGCAATGGGGAACATTACTTCCTAAGGGGGGAGTAATGATCCAGGTGGATATTGGTGTCCACCCGCCTATTCAACTTGGACCCCCACCATTTTTTCTTTCAATTCTCCAGTTTCCTTAATTGTAGCACAATTTACTATTTTTGGCAGTTTTTCGGGTCCTGAATTTCCAGATCCATTTTGAGGCCCTAAATGACGTTTTTTGGGCATCAAAGCTCTGGCGAAGATGAGTCCGTTTCGAACTTGATATTCGCTATTAGCAGTGTATTCCTCAGATAGATATTTCTAACGATGTATCATGTGCATCAAACGAAGATAGTATGCCAAAGTTACGACCCCGAGAAATTGATGTACCAATTTATCTCGACGGGGCGCATATTCTGGGATTTCATCTCCTAGGGTTAGGTTTCTGGATGTTTATGGTTTCCATTGTTCCTCAATAATATATAGGCCTTCGAGCCTCATTGTAAAACAGAGTTGAGAGGCCTGTATCCGCCACATCTCTTCTCAAAGATAAGCTACCAACGCCCTAGCTAGTTTATTTCCATTCTGTATGTAAACAAGTTTCAATTATTTGATATTAATGAAACAAAGTGTTATTTCCGTTGCATCGTTGTATTCATGGTTATTTGTTTATTTTGTTGCGTTCCTGCATAAATTCAAATCAATTCCACGATGGAAAAGCTTCAAGGCCAAGAAGTAGGAGTATTTTACGAAAGGCTTTCCTTCAAATAGGATCAATAATGACCACTAGAGAAATTTATCGTTAAATGATAACCCAATCCTTACAATCCTTAGAGATGGTTCTTTCCATACAAGGAAGGGTTTGAGTGACTCATGGGTCTTCCATATACTCTTAATACAAATTCGAAGGCATAGTTTTCAAGCCTCATCAACTCTAATCAACTCTAATCACCCAATTCATGCATATCACATGCACTTGTGTTTTACCAACTCTAATCACCCCATTCATACATATCACATGCACTTTTGTTTTAGTTTTGATGATCCCATGCCTCCAAACTCTTTAAAGATACAACAAAACACCTAACTAGCTCAACATAAGTTGACTCATTTCCGAGACTTACTCTAATAAAAATCGTGTAAAGCTTTTACTCACTTCTCGTATGTGATTACCTTAAATGACATGCATTAAGAAAGATAAATGACATGCATTAAGAAAGATAATACACATTTGGTGGTCACCACTACTTTGATACAAATCTAAATTTTAACAACAATAACATCTAACATATTAGTGCAATTACATGTTCAAACTCTTTAAGTGAATAATTATCTATCATTAACCATTCAAACTCAATAATTATCGAGGAGTGGTGGAGAGACAAGAATTTTCTTTAAAGACCTTGTCATATAATAGGGTGGTAGAGAGATAACATTTTTCTTATTTTTAAAGAGCTTGTCATTAATAAACCATCAATTTTCTATGACATTAATAAACCATACTAAACAAAATTTAATTATCCAAAATCAAAGCGATTTTAGATTATATAGAAAATATTTATTCATTATATTATATTGAAAATTGATATGGTGTGAAATAAATAATTGAGAGGAAATTAATAAAATTAAAATGCAACATGGTTGGTTGGGAGTTTCTTGAATAGTTATTTAAGATTTAAAAACTTAAAAAAAAAAAACGTCTTAAATATATATTATTAATAATATGATTTTGAATTTTAATAAATGAAAAAAATAATAAATTTATTAAAATTTTGGAATATATATATATATATATATATATATATAATTTTGAATTTTAATGGATAAAAAATTAAAATTAAAAAAAATATATTTAAAAATTTTCATATATATTTTTTAAATAAACAAAAAATTTAAAAATTTGTAAAACTTTAAATTTTCTTGTATTTGAAAAAAATTAAAAAAATTGTAAAATTTATATTTATAAAATTTTAAAAATACAAAATTTTAAAAAAATTATATTCATATTTTATTGAAAAATAAATACATTAAAATATTTTAATTGATAAAATAAAATTAGATTTTAATTATATTTTTTAAAATATAGATATTGTACATTCTTGGATGATCGCAAGTATCTTATTAATCAATTGTAATTAATATGATTATTTTTAAATATATTTAAATGCTTGTTTTAATATACTTTAAGTAGTTATTATTTAATTGAGTTTTATTAAATTGTAATTAATATGATTATTTTTAAAGATATTTAAATGCTTTTTGATAAAATAAAATTAGATTTTAATTATATTTTTTAAAATATAGATATTGTACATTCTTGGATTATAGTAAGTATCTTATTAATCAATTGTAATTAATATGATTATTTTTAAATATATTTAAATGCTTGTTTTAATATACTTGTAGTTATTATTTAATTGAGTTTTATTAAATTGTAATTAATATGATTATTTTTAAAGATATTTAAATGCTTTTTTAGTTATTATTTAATTGAATTTTTTAAGTAATTATTATTTAATTGAGTTTTTTTTTTTAAATAGTAGTTTTAGTTTTATTTATTAAAGAGAAAATTACATTTTCCAAATGCATTTAAGTATTTCAAACAACTCAAAAACATTTAAATACTAAAAGTATAGATTAATGAGGAACATTTTCCTCATTCAGACTTTTTTTTTTTTAACTTATGTCCAATTATTTCCAAATGCATTTAAGTATTTCAAACAACTCAAAAAAACATTTAAATAATGAAATCATAGATTAATGAGGAACATTTTCTTCATTTGGACTTTTTTTTCCTTTCTTTTTTTTGACTTATGTCCACCCCTCTAAAGGAGGACTCTCAAGAGCTAATTGAAAATCAACATTTGCAATCAAACATTTCTCTTTATAAGATTAAAATTCACGAGTTCTTTCCATTCCTCCAAATGGAACTTCATTGGCAACTATCTCCTTTACATAAGGAAAAGCGTGATGGATTACTCTTCTTGTAACTCCATGGACATATGTAAATATGCATTATGTTTTTCTGATTCACCATTTGTACCCTTCTCTAACTTGGCTATGACAAATCTTTTACTATTGGTTCTTCTTCATCTTCATCATTCGAATATGAAGGCTCATATGACTGCTAGCTTTTTTGTTTGGGAGGATTACCTTTTTTCCTTTTTGATTGAGCTCTTGAGTGGAAATAAGTATCTTGAAGGTGTCTAGGTCTGTGGCAAATATTGCATAAAAAAGTTGTTTTTGTAATCTAACATCTGAGTCCAAAGCATCTTACCCTATTTTAAAATCAACTTATCTAGAATACATTTACTAATATAAATACTCACATAGACTTGGACATAAGTGAATAACTTTAGCTTTGCACACTCATTATTTGTCTTTAAATATTTGGCTACAAAATTTCCAATACCTTCAAGAATTGAAGGATGTAAAAAATGAAGCAGTAGATTAAGAAGGTAGACCTAGACTAACATTTTTGGAAACAACCATGGTAGATGGGTCACAATTAGGAGACAATGGGATCATAAATAAAATTAGGAGACAATGGGATCATAAAGAGACCTTCTCTTCACTAGAACTAGCCCCCCCTCCCCCCCACTTAATAAAATTTTGGTAATCTACCTCATTTGGAAGCTAAAGAACAAAAGAACCTTTAGAATGGGAATGCACCTCACATTTCTTGGTCTAGTTCGAAAAAATCCACTTATACAAATCTACGAGGTCAAAGTCCATTGAATTTACATATAACTGCATATTTATGATAATAAAAACTATTTTCAATGACTTTTGGATAGGAGACCCAAGGTTCACATGTCATTAGATTTCTCCACTAAATAAAGGCCTGGATTCACTAGATAATATGTTGTTTGAGGGATGAGTTGGATTGGATGACATCCTTAGATGAAAATGAATTCGAAGAAAAAGACATCCTAGAACTCACCACTCTTCCATGCCAATGTATATCTAAGAAAAGAGTTGAGTCTTTGCAAATAATATAATCAAAAAGTTAAGATTGATCCTCTAGTGGTTTCACTTTGAAGAGAAGACATTGCTAGATAACTAAAATTCCTTTTTCTATTCTCCATCTTATTTTTAATTGACGACATAAAATCGGTAGTATTCACCCACATCATTATAGATTTCCTATTGAGGGTTTTGACCATGGTCTGAAAAGAAGATTTTGGTCCTACATAATCCAAATCTTGGCACTCATATTCATTTGTTGATCCTATCAATGGAACCAAACCCCTATCTATTTGAATGTTAGTCATTCATTTTTCTCATTCGAACAATTCACAATTTTTCTGGTATTTATTGTGGATTGATGGGAGTTTTTTCAAGGAAGATAAAACAATCTAAGAAATATTCTATAAAACTTGATTTGGTCAACTAGAAGTACCTAAATGCACGACAAGTGATTCCATTGATTTCTATCCTTTGGAAAAACACCTCTTCTCACAAAAGCCATTAAACCATCTATAAAAAGAATACCACAATAAAAAATAATAATAATAATAGTAGTTTGATAAATATCTTCCTCATCCAATCCAACCAAACCAGCCCTATATATGAAATGAACACCCTACCAAAGTGCTGGTGGAAATCAATTATTTATTTTTGGAAGCAACCGCCTCGTCCAAAGAAGACTACCCCATTTCATAGCAACCTTTAGTACATAAGCTACCATAGCTTCAGAAGGGCCAAATGAAGGATGAACGTAAGGGCCGAATGATAATGGATTTAAGGTTTTGCAACTCTCTCTCATGTCACTACCGGATGATATTAGTCTCTAAATACAATATGGTTTATTGAATAAATAAAATAAAATCAAAGAACAATATGGTTTATTGAATAAATAAAATAAAATCAAAGTATATATTCTTTAATTGTCATTTTATATTTAAACATCGCAAAAAGAAAGTATTAGAATCATTTGGTTGCTTATATCTTTACTTCATAACATAATGATGTTATTCGTTATTATGAAATTTAGGATATATTATATTTATTTCCTATGAAACTAGTACGTATTTATTTTAACTCTTAATCCCAATAGTATTTATTGGGGATTAAGTTTTTAAAGTATAATTTTTTTTTTTTTTTTTAAAGTATTAAAATAAGGTTTTTAAATTTATATATATTTTAGTGGGTAGTTTAATTAGTTTGAAACTATTGTTTTAAGGTGTATTATTAAGAGGTTACACATTCAAATCCAAAAGAGTTTTGTTGGATCATCAACCACTCTTGTCGCTAATAGTCAATCCACTTTTCATCTCAAAATTCTAGGGAAGAAAGGGAGTGCTTTACATGGAAAATATTATTGGCCTCCAATTTGATGATAATCTTTAGGATGACCAAACTTGACTCTTTCCCTGAAAAGAAACAAACATACATACATACATATTTCAAGGAAAACCTCATATGGAAACTCTTGGGCACTTCCTCACATTAACAGATGGTACTAATGTTAACCCATCAATGTTGATTATAATGCCTAACCTGATAAGGACATCGAGTGATGCATGCAACAAAGGTAGCTAGCTTGGGGAATTGATCACTAAACCTTCTACATGAATATCAAACCACTCAGTTGAAAGAAAACTTCTTGAGATGCTCCCCTCTTCTCCAAAATATTTGGATATAGGTTAGTGTCAATTGCTAGCTACGAGAGTGGCTAGTAATCCCTAGGGATATGACCAGGTTGAGACATATAATCTCACAAGATCATTTCATATAATCTCTTTGGGTGAAACCACACATTTGACCACTACTTCAAAGTGACCCCATGACTCTAGAAAAATCCCTCACAAAAATTGAACTTTGTCCATTGATGAAAAAATCCTAACACCTCACCAATGGATTCAAATCCTTTGGATGTAGTGTGTGTGTATTTCAAAAAAATAAATTCCTTTCACACTCTCGTACTTAAGCACAATATGGTTTAATGGATAAATAAAGGGAATCATAGTAAATATTCTTTAAACTATGATTTTTATATTTGAATTTGGTGGAAATAAACTTGCTAAGATCATTGGTTGGTTATATTTTTGCTTCATGACAATATGAGCTTATTTGATATTATGATGTTTAAGACATGTAACCTGTATGTATTATAATGGTAGTATATATTTATCTTAGCTCTCAATTTATCAAGTATTTAGAGGGATTAGATTCTTTGAAATACAAATTTCATCTTTTTAGGAGTGTAAAGAGTTAGGATAAGGACATTAAGTATTTAGAATGAGGAAGCTCGTACCTTGTTAGCACCTA
>ML811765.1:0-13718 GCA_009831015.1 Picea engelmannii
TATCTTCGAGCATATTGGAGGTCTAGGGTTAGGGTTTATCCCTTGAATGTTTGATATTATGTTTTTTTGATAAAATCATAGGGTATGATTGGTGGAGAAGAAGAATAGAAGAGGACATATTTCCTTGGGGGACTTGTTGGAGTGATTCTTTCATGTTGTAGCTCCTTGGTCGAGCTAGGGTTTTAGTATTTTCCATAGCTAAGGATTTGGAGAGATAGTGGACTTGGAATAGTCTTGAGAGAAGGCTATGGTATGTACATGCACTTCATATTGAGAATATTAATCAAGTTTTCAACTGTCCAAAACTTGTGCAATTTCCATATTTGAATTTTAGGCATATATATATTCTTCATAAACTATTATTTATAACTATATATGTCTTGATGAGTTGACATAATTAAAAGGACGATTGTTAAGTGATTTGACATTGTGATTGAAGAATCTAAGGGTTGTTTTGATGATGCTATACATATTTTTTTATTTTTGTTATAATTTCTATAAAAATGATTTTTTATATTTGGTTTATATGGGATAAGTTGTCCTAGAGGGTTGGAAATTTTCTAGCTTGTTTGATATCTTTTTTCCTTGGATTTCCTAGAGGATTGGGATATTATAAAGTAAAACATTGTACTCTTTTTGCTTCTATTTTATACTTTATTTCATAGAAACCCTAAGGATGAAAATTCATAGGGTTAAGATCCAGGAAACCTCTAGTCAAAGAGGGGAAATTTCTATTTTTCTTTAAAAGTCTAAGAGTAAAAATTTCTACAGAAACAATAGAAAATTGACTTAAAGTTATTTTATATAATTATGATGACAAGTATTTTCCAAGGAATAAATGTAAGGAATATAAATTATTAATTCCCATCTTTGAGGAAATTTATGATGATGAAGTAGACATATCGACTCTAGATAAATTCACACCTCCAACGAAGGATGTTCCTACTCTAGACCAACATTGTGAAGAACTATAAATGCCTCTTCATACATTTCCAAGCATTTGATATCCTTAGAGATTAAATTTGGTGAGATACATCGAGAACACTATTAATAGACAACAACAACATCCAAACTTTCTTTCATCATTGCATCATAGAAGAAACACATTATTATATCCTTGTAATTAACAAGTTTTGAATGAGGATTACACATGAGGGTTCTATGAAATGCAAAATCAACTGTGACAATGTGAAACTTGAAATGGGTGGTTACTTATTGAAACATCACATGTTCACCATTGAAATGGGAGGCTGTGATATTGTTTTTGGTGCAGAGTGGTTGAGAACATTGGGTACCATTACCATGGGTTTCCTGGAATTATATGTGAGTTTCAAAACTGATGGATATTCCTATGCTCTCAAAGATCTCAAAGTGATCTCTCAAGAAATTTTCATTTCTCACCGTGTGGAAAATCTCTTGAAGAAGGAAATTCAAATATTATTGCACAATTCCATGCCATCCAAATCCTTGAGGATGATTCTTGGTCAGTAACTTAGAATTGGTTTTGGACAAACGCCAACATGTCTTCAAACTACACATGGTGAGCATGATCATAACATTCCACTATTTTTTGTTGGATTACTAAGAGGGGGGGTAAATCAGTAATAGAGAAATAATCCTTTTTAACCAAAAAATGCAAGTGTTATATCAATGTAGCATTAACATCCAATAGTTGCAGAGTAAATAAACAATGAACAAATGATAAATCATACACATACACAATACACCAGTGTTTTTACGTGGAAACCCAAAGCGGGATAAAACCACATAATAGTTTTTCTTATATGTCTTTAAGAATTACATTCATTGGAAGCACCAACTTCCTTTGTTTTACAACTGCAATTGGAAGAAGGCTCCAACCCCCTAGTTTCTCAAGCTACAACCTTAAGGAAGCTCCAACTCCCCAATTTTTTGGATAAAACTAGAAGGAGGCTACAATCTCCTAGTTTCTCAGGCTACAACCTGAGGGAAGCTCCAAATCCCCAATTCTCTGGCTACAACTAGAAGGAGGCTACAAACCCCTATGTTCTTTGGCTACAACCACCTTTCCTTGCCCCATCCAACCACCTTGTCGTAGAAGTAGAATGATGGAATTACTGTCACACTATCACTGTGAGATATACTGTTGTAAACCTGTACCAATCAACATGTAATCAACCTGTAACAACCTATACAAATAATATGTGCCAACATGTACCATACATCAACCTATACCATAAACAAATGCATCAACTATGCATCAAATACACATAAACTATGACTCATCAATATGTACCAACATTATCAACTATACACCTCATGTATGTGCCAACTCATCAACTACTTGTCTCAACTATGTACCCAACATGTACATCAACCAAAAGCCCTCATCAATTTCATCATCCAAATCTGATTTGTAACTATGTAATAGACCTGGTGTATATGATCACATACCTACAAACCTTCCTTAACTTTAATAACAAGAGATTAGCATTTTCATCAAACTTTACTTTAGTCTCACATGACTCATTTTGGATTAGTCAACAAACCTAACTTGAAATAATCATAACTATGTACCTGTAATGAATAAAGATCTGAAAATAGTACACAATTTTCCTCGGTGTATTTTATGCAATTTATCCAGGTTTCATTACTTGGAACCTCTCATAAAAGGAGTTATAGCAAAAATGGCATACTTTGTTGAATTTTGGCTTATTCTAGAGAGCGAACTTGTAGAGCATTCCTTGCATGGAATATTTGTTGTATGGATATGAAAATGGTACACATAATACTACATATTGTACTCTAACCAATACATTTTTTCTTACTAAATTTGGATCTGTTATGAAGAAGATATGATGTTTTTACTCGAAACACCTGTTTTGGACTAGTTTCAGGACTAGCCACAAACCCTATTTTCCACGAAGTGTAAATCCAAAAATATAACGACCCACAAGATGAAATATTTATCACAACTACTTGGATATGTTTCCTCAATGACCTCCCAATTTCACGGTCTGAATCATTCTATAAAAAAAGTTATTGCGAAAATGGTGAGATGACCTGTAAATAGCATACCTTAGAAAGCATCATCAAAAGAATTTATCCTCCCTTGAATTTCGGCCTTATTTACTTCACATTCCCTCTGAAATTAGGCTTAGATATCCTTTGGTTACCTCAATCACTTGTAGATATTCAATATTCTCAAGTGTGATTAAAATTAGAGAGCCATGCCTCTTATTTATACTTTCATGTAGCTTCATCAAGGGGTTACCTTTTAACCATCATAACCCACTTTCCTTATTTTAGGGTTAACCCACTTCTAACCACTTGTCCACTTAGTAATTTCTCCATTAACTTTATTATTTAAATAATTTCTTTTGTATCCACTTTGACTTATAGAACACTCATCACTTCACTTTACTATTTACCTTCTAAAATCTCTTAAACCACTTTCCTTATTTTAGGGCTAACCCACTTCTAACCACTTGTCCACTTAGTAATTTGTCCATTAAATTTATTATTTAAATAATTTCTTTTGTATCCACTTTGACTTATAGTACACTCCTCACTTCACTTTATTATTTAAATAATTTCTTCTTTGCAACCACTTTGACTACTTTGACCTTTTGGGGCTTCTAGATGACTCATGAGGGTTCTCCAACTTCACATGGCCATAAATATCTAAACGTGAGGAGTTATGTGACATTCCACATACCACCGGAAATGGAATGACATGTACTATCCATATAGAATAGTATTACCTAAAAATATATCAAAACTCATACCATTATCCATCAAACAAAATTGGGTCCATTACCCAAACCTTTGTGCTACCATAATTCGCTACTGGACTTTCTTCAAGGGTTGAAATCAATGACAACCAAGCCAATTAATCATCAATATCCCCCTTTGGTATTGATGGAAACACTCTGATACAATACTGAAGTCATGTCATGCAATGTGGAAGTCATGTCACTCATGCTCCCCCTGTGACCATCACTCCCCCTGGAACCATGCCTCTTTGCTCTGCATCTGATAAATCTCTCCCCTTTTGTCATCAATGGAAAATGTATCTTTCCATTTGGGGTTTCTCCCCCTAAATAAACTATCCTTGGGGATAATCCCCCTGACTTAACTCTTCCTAAAATTGATATCCCAAAATGAAATGTCATTTTTATGGTGCTTACTCGTGTAAATATAAGACATAAGATAAGCATCCAAAAGAATTCATTTTGGAGTAGAAATTACTCCGAGTATATGTAAAATATACTCAAAGGACTCTCTTGGAAGCGGTTTTGTAAAGATGTCTGCCACTTGTTCTTTTGTGCCCACATATTCAAATCTGATTTTATTCTCTACAACTTGTTCCCATATAAAGTGATACTTGATTGGAATGTGCTTCGTCTTGGAGTGCATCACCGGTTTCTTTGAGATACTGATGGCGCTTGTATTATCACAATATATTTGAATGAGCGTATCATACTCAACCTGTATATCTATTAGAGTTTGTTTCATCCATAGAACCTATGTACAACATGTTGTTGCTGCAATATGATCTGTCTCGACTGTAGATAAGGATACTGATGATTGTTTCTTGCTTAGCCATGATACTAAACACTCACCCAAGTAGAATGTTTCTCCACTAGTGCTTCGTCGATCATGAATGCAACCTTCCAAAATTGCATCTGTGTAGGCAATAAGTGATAGATCATTTCATTTTGGATACCATAATCCAAACTCTTATGTTCCTTTGAGATATCTAAAAATCCTCTTCACTAATTCCTTTGGTTCTGCTTGAAATCGTGCCACCTGTCCAACTGCCTGCATTGCATCTGGTCTGGATGGTGTCACATATAGTAAGCTACCAATGATTGACTTGTATTTCCTCTGGTATGTAGACTTTGAATCTTCATCTTTGCTCAACTTGCAACTGGTTTGCATAGGAGTGGTAATTGGTTTTCAATCTTCCATTCAGAACCTCTTTAGCATTTATATGATATACTTAGTTTGAGAAATAAAAATTCCTTGGTTGCTTTGACGTATCTGAAGACCTAGAAAGAAGGATAGTTCTCCAAGTAATGACAATTCAAATTCATTTTGCATATCCGTTGCAAATTTCTGGCTTAACCTGTCATCAGTACTTCCAAAGATAATATCATCAATATAAACTTCAATTAATAAAATACCATCTTGAGTTACCTTGATGTAGAGGTTTTTGTCTGCACTTCCTTTTCTGAACCCTATCTGCACTTCCTTTATCCAGTCTAGAGTACCATGCTCTAGGAATTGGTTGTTTAATGTGGACTTCTTTTTCAAGTTCCCCATTCATAAAATTTGATTTCACGTCCATATATGTCCATAATCTTCAAGACTCTTCTACACAACTATCCATAATTTTGAATCATATGTCACTTTACTATCATGAAGTACTACTACAATTGATTAATCTATCATATTGTACTTCTGCTAATTGAATGCACTGAATCTGTCTACTCAAATTTTGCAAGCCGCTCGAAGGATGGTTCTCTGGTCTGTCTTAGCTACCCCATAGAATCCCCCTATCTATTATTCATATTATCTGAGAGTCTCTAAGATGGATGTCTCAACACAATTCATTTTTTGAAGTGTATTCATCATCATCTTCATTAGTAGATTCATCATCTCTCTGAGCTCTGACTTCTTTCTTTCTGTTTGTGGATTCATCTTTCACTACAGTTCCTGAAAGTACAATCTCATGAACCTGTTCCTTATTTACATGTCCTTCTTTTCTTTTAGTTATTTTCCAAATATTTATGTATCTGACATCTTTCCTTTTCTCTGTAGAATTTTCTTCATCTCGTTTTATTTCCAATCTTGTGATCTCTGGGACTTGGTCCTTTTTCACATGTTCTTCGTGTTTTGAACAACCACCGTCAACATACCAAACACGCTTCTTCTGCTTAGCTTGTAGAGAGAGTGTGCATTCTTCATTGCTATACTGATTTCACTTTCTTATCCATGTTCTCTTCTAAGGCTCCTGTCTGTAATTGTTGTTGTTCTGTTGTGGTTCTCTAGGAGGAACTGCCATTCTGCAATCCTTGGCCACGTGTCCAAAGTTGTTACACTTTTAGCATTCCACTTCAATGCTTAATGATTCAAACATGTTGTAACTTCTTCTTTGTGTTTCACTAGGCCTTCTTGTATAATCCTTTTGTGTATGACTTTCAAAGTTGTTTATGTTCCTATTGTTAGATCTGCAATTCATAGCTTTATGTCCAAAATTATTGCATGCATAACATAAACCAAAAAAGATAGTTTGATACATGGGAGTTGAATATCTTATGAAAGGAGTTTCTCTTTTGAATCCTTCTTCCTCCTGAGGCCTATTTGTCGATTTTTTATTTTGAAATATGAATCTTCTCGATGGAGGAGTGTCCCTGTAATCTTCTTTGTAGGTCTTTCTATCCCCTTTGATTGTTTCTGCATATCTTTCTGGATATGTTTCTTGTTTTGTTGTTTTGGAGCTTGATCCCTTTTATGTATGATTGTATCCAATTGTGGACTTGTCATGATGAGGCGTTTGACTGCTGATAATGTTATCCAAAATTTTTGAGTTGTTATGCATATTTTTCTTTTGAATATCCTTTCTTAATGTGACAATCTCTGCTTCCAAATTTTCAATGATCATGTCTCTTTCTTCTAGTTGTTGTTTGAGTGCTTCTTCAATTATTTTATCTTTTTCTATTTGAACCTTCAAATATGTGATCATTAGTTCTAGTTCTTGAGTGTCTTCTTTCTTGTCTAGTTTTGCTTGTAGTTTTTTGTTTTTCTTCTTTTCTCTTCTTATAACTTCTATGGCAGTCAACAATTCTTCTCGGTAGTCAAATTCTGCCTCTTCATATTCTTCTTTAGTGTCTTCTTTATCAGAGTCTTCTACTTCCATGAAAATAACTCTTGTTGTCTCACTGTCACTGACTTCATCTTCATCTGATGAGGATATGTCTTCTTTGGTGCATAAGTTTTTCTTGAAAACGTTCTTTGTGGTTCTTTTTCCTTTATATGTTTGTTTTCTATCTGAGTAATATTCATCATTCTCCTTATTTTTCTTATGAGGACATTTCTTATCAAAATTACCAATACCATCACAACTAAAAAAAATCAATGGAATCTTACCTTTATATCTGTCGTTGGTTCCCTTGTTCAATCTTGTGAAAAAGCTGGCCACTTCTTCATCATCTTTCGAGATGTCACTGTTGCTGCTATGTTCTTTTTTATTTCCCTTTTTCTTTGACCATTTGGATGCTTTGAAGGATTCTTCTTTTATATCTGGATTTTCATGTTCATTTCTCATTTCATATGCTGTGAATATTCCATGTAGTTCGTCCATTCTTATTGAGTTTAGATCTTCTCTTTCTTCTAGTGCTGAAATCTTAGGATCAAATATCATAGGATGAGATCTTAGTACCTTTTGAACAATTATAGATTCTTTAATTTCTTCTCCCAATCCTATGATTTCATTTACTATTTCATAGACTCGTAAAAAGTAAGATGCAATATTCTCATCTTCCTTCATCTTTAATTGTTCGAACTGACCTCTGTAAGTTTGAAGCTTTGTTGCTTTGAATTTTGAACCTCCTTCATAAATATTTTGAAGTTTGTCCCAAATCTCTTTAGCAGATTTACAATGCATAACTTTGGTGTATACCGATTCACCAAGACCATTCAAAAGTGCATTTGTTTCTTTCGAATTATTTTGACAGAGTTTTATTACTCTTTCACTTGTTGGCGTAACTGTTGGTTCTTTGCCAAATTACAAATTGCCAAATTTCAAATCCCTGTGCATGTATATATGTCTTCATACTTCTGCTCCAGAATGCATACTTTTGTCCATAAAACTGTGGTATTTCATGTTTATACATGTTGTTTCTCTCCATGATCTATCTTTCAGTGGTTAAATTGATTCTTGAAGGAACCTGCTCTGATACCAATTGTTGGATTACTGAGAGGGGGGTGAATCAATAATAGAGCAATAATCATTTTTAACCACAAAATGCAAGTGTTATATAAATGTAGCATTATCATCCAATATTTGAAGAGTAAATAAACAATGAACAAATGAACAATCATACACATACACAGTACACCAGTGTTTTTACGTGGAAACCCAAAGCAGGATAAAACCACATAATGCTTTTTTTTTATGTATATATTTAAGACTTACATTCATTGGAAGCACCAACTTCCTTTGTTTTCCAGCTTCAATTGGAAGAAGGCTCCAACCCCCTAGTTTCTTAGGCTACAACATGAAGGAAGCTCCAACTCCCTAATTTTCTTGCTACAACCGTAAGGATGCTACAACCCCCTAGTTTCTTAGGATACAACCCGAGGGAAGCTCCAACTCCCCAATTCTCTGGCTACAACCAGAAGAAGGATACAAACCCTTATGTTCTTCGGCTACAACTACCTATCATTGCCCCATCCAACCACCCTATCGTAGAATTATAATGATGGAACCACTGTCACACTATCACTGTGAGATATACTATTGTAAACCTGTACCAATCAATCTGTAACAACATGTACCAAGAACCTGTGCCAACATGTACCATACACCAAGTTGTACCATAAAAAGATCCATCAACCATGTATCAAACCTATACAAATCATGCATCAAATACACATAAACTATGACTCATCAAGATGTACCAATATCATCAACTATACACCTCATGTATGTGCCAACTCATCAACTACTTGTCTCAACCATGTACCCAACATGTACCTCAACCAAAATACCTCATCAATTTCATCATCCAAATATGATTTGTAACTCTGTAATAGACCTGGTGTATATGATCACATACATGCAAACCTTCCTTAACTTAACAACAAGAGACTAACATTTTCATCAAACTTTACTTTAGTCTCACATGACTAATTTTGGATTAGTCAACAACCCTAACTTGAAATAATCATAACTATGTACCTGTAATGAATAAAGATCTGAAAATAGTACACAATGTTATTCAATGTCTTTTATGCAATTTCTCCAGGTTTCACTACTTGGAACCTCTCAGAAAAGGAGATATAGCAAAAATGCCATACCTTGTTGAATTCTGGCTTATTCTAGAGAGTGAACTTGTAGAGTGTTCCCCACACAGAATATTTGTTGTATGGATATAAAGATGGTACACAGAATACTACAGACTTTA
Organism: Picea engelmannii; assembly: GCA_009831015.1. Lineage (NCBI taxonomy): Eukaryota > Viridiplantae > Streptophyta > Pinopsida > Pinales > Pinaceae > Picea > Picea engelmannii. The sequence goes on from ML811765.1 coordinate 9,174, forward strand.
TTTTAACCGATACATTTGGTCTTACTGAATTTGGATCTTTTATGAAGAAGTTATGACATTTTTACCCGAAAAACATGTTTTAGACTAGTTTCAGGACTAGCAACAAACCCTATTTTCCACAGAGTGTAACTCCAAAAATATAACGACCCACATGTTGGAATTTTTATCGTAGATACTTGGATATGTTTCCTCAACAACCTCACAATTTCATGGTCTGAATCATTCTAGAAAAAAAATTATTGCGAAAATGGTGAGATGACTTGTAAATAAATACCTTAGAAAGCATCATCAAAATAATTTATCCTTCCTTGAATTTTGGCCTTATTTACTTCACCTTGCCTCTGAAATTCATCTTAGATATCATTTGGTTACCTTAGTCACTTATAGATATTCAATATCCTCAAGTGTGATTAAAATGAGAGAGACTTGCCTCTTATTTATACTTTCATGTAGCTTCCTCAAGGGGTTACCTTTTAACCATCTTAACACACTTTCCTTATTTTAGGGTTAACCCACTTCTAACCACTTGTACACTTAGTAATTTATCCATTAACTTTATTATATAAATAATTTCTTTTGTATCCAGTTTGAGTTATAGTACACTCATCACTTCACTTTATTATTTACCTTCTAAAATCTCTTAAACCACTTTCCTTATTTTAGGGATAACCCACTTCTAACCACTTGTCCACTTAGTAATTTCTCCATTAAATTTATTATTTAAATAATTTATTTTGTATCCACTTGACTTATAGTACACTCATCACTTCACTTTATTATTTAAATAATTTCTTCTTTGCAACCACTTTGACTACTTTGACCTTTTGGGGCTTCTAGATGACTCATGAGGGTTCTCCAACTTCACATGGCCATAAATCTCTAACCATGAGGAGTTATATGATGTTCCACATACCACTGGAAATGGAATGACATGTAATATCCATCTAGAATAGTCTTACCTGAAAATATATCAAAACTAATACCATTATACATCAAACAAACTTGGGTCCATTAACCAAACCTTTGTTCTACCAGAATTCTCTATTGGACTTTCTTCAAGGGTTGACATCAATGACAAGAAACCTAATTAATCAAAACTTCTAAGGTGTCAACTACCCAATGTCCACCCATATTCCCATCCTTCTGCAAAAAATAGAGATAATAAATGCCTACATCTATGAATTATTGGAAGTAGGCATGATGCATCCTAGTACTAGCTGATCCAGGTGGATATTGGTGGCCACCAACTTGTTCCAAATTCCAACTGACCCATCTTGACAATTTTCAGTTCAACATGTGTCTCTGTAATGGGGACATTTCTTTGTAGTTGTGGGTTATGCACTTATGGGGCTGTCCTGAAGCCCTACACAACATCCAGGTGGATATTAGTGGTTGCCCACCTATTCCAACTAGCTTATTTTGAAAATTTTCATGTCAGTACATATTTTTGTACTTATAGGGCCATTTTGGGTCTATAAACAATGATTTCTAGTATTAACACAACATAACTGTAGACATAGTCAGAGTTTGATGGCATCATGCGTAGTTCTCGAAAATACCTTTCCAACGGGATATCACACGCCTAAAATGGAGATCATATGCAAAAGTTACGACCCCGAGAAGTTAATGTACTAACTTGCCCCAATGGGGCCCACATGAATTTTGGCTCTTCATCTCCAAGGGTTAGGTTTTTGGATGTCTAGGGTTTTGGAATTCATGTTTATCATAAAAATTCCTTCAGAGCCTCATTGTAATCATCTTCTTTCGAATGAGCATAGCTGTCACATCTCTTCTCAGAGATAAAGATGTCACAATTCTAGTGAATCTTGCACTCTATATTTTTACATTCTCTGTACATTTCTTTCATTAATAGAAATCATGTATTGTTGTATTTCTCTGTTTCTGGAAATTTTTATGTGTATTTCATTGTAATATATCTTCTTTCATTTTGTCCTGAAAAATAATGCAGATCAGTGGTATTAGAGGAGACTTCTCTTGATCATTTTTCATTGCATGTCTCCGACGAGGTCCGACTATAGAAATTTGGGTCTTGAGGTTGTCTCTCTCGAGGATAACCACTTTCGCACACCCAAGAAACCCTCTATGGCGGAAAAAAAATAAAAACAACGGAGAAAAATATTTTATTAACCTATTTCTTGAGAAAGCTCGCACGATAGAGGTACAAAATGATGGAGAATTTTTCCAACATCCTTTAACGCCTGCCGATAGAAACAACGACATCTTCATCAAGAGACCACTTTGGAGGAACCTCTCTCTTCAAGGTACAAGTTAATTTTGATATTCCTGTATTTGAAGGTTAAGATAGATGTGGATTCCTTAGAAAAATGGTTGAATATGCTAGAAGGTTATTTCTCTGTTCATAATTTTTCGGAAGGGAAAATATCACCTTCGCACTCCTCAAGGCTCCCCCCCATGTCAAACATTGGTGGAAAAATTACTAGGAACAAAGTTCCACAGAGGAATCTGGAATATATGGGGCGAAACCCACTTGGGATTTTTTTGTGGATGTGGTCAAGGAACAATACTATCATGTTGATAACTATGAAGACCAATACATGATATGGACCACACTGCGGAAAGAGAAAAGCCAAACAATATCGGAGTTCAAAAATAATTCCCATACTTTGCGCACCAAGATGAGTATCAAAGACTCTGAGCGACATCTGGTTCTGAAATACCATGGGGGTCTGCATAGGTACATCCAAACCAAAATGGATTTCCTAAACATCTCATCATTGGGAGCTAATTATCAATATGCTGTCAAAATTGAGCAAAAATTTAGGCACCAGAACAAATGGGAGTTCGGGTCTGAAAATATGCAACAACTAAAGCATGGTAAAGATGACCCTAACTAAAATCCTTCCGAAAACCAGTCCAAGACACAGGTAAAGAAGGGTAAAGGAAAGACAAATAATGACACTGGGAAGTAGCGCGACCTCCACAAAATCCCTGGAAAAACACCGATGAATGTTGCTCAAAATAGTCATTGGTGGTCGAGGTCAAAGACAAGGAGCCAAACCCTAATTCAGAATCTGATTCAGAAAATATTGAAAACATACAGATCATCGACGAAGATCCTACTGCTATTGTTGTGACCACAACAATTCAACCAAAAGAACCAGTAGATCCTTAAGAGGGGGAGCACCTCTTCCATTCACAGATGTGGGTGAAGGGGACCCCACTGCATTTCATTGTTTAAAGCGATAGACAGAAGAACCTCATCTCAGTTGAGCTAGTCAAACAGTTGGGGTTGTTAACAACACCACACCCACAACCATACAACATCAGGTGGCTTCACCAGGGACGAGATATCTGTGTCAGCCAACAATGTCGCCTGTCCTATGGAATCCAACCGTTCAAGGATGAGGTAGTGTGTGATGTTTCCCCTCTTGATGTATGTGATGTTGTTTTGGGCCAACCATATATATGGAAACATCATGTTGTTTATTAGTCTCGATCCCGTAGTGTCAGTATTACTCTAGAGGTTCAACTCTATAGGATACCAAAGGTAGTTCCGACTATTGTTCTACCAAAACAGTGTCACAAGTTAATCTCTCATACTGCAAAATTCATCCTCTTCATAGTCTGTTCAAAGGATGCACATAAGGCCAATACAACCATTGCAACATCAACACCTTCTATCTAGCAGAAGTAGATTGCAAAAAATAAAACAAATATTATTTCTTCACCTACAATAGTGTTCATACTGAGAGGGGGTTGAATCAATATCAAGTACAATTTAAAAAAAAAAATCAACTTATACTTAAACCATTCAATTATATCCAATGAGCAATGAAAAATAGTATAAGAGTTACACCAATACACCACAATACACCATGCACAATATATGAGAAATAATCAATAGTTTTTGTTTAAGGAAAGTAATGACTTCCAAAGGTAGCTACGGCTTCCAAATGTAGAGGGAGGGATAAACCTCCAAGAAGAAGATACAATCCTACAATATCAAGAGAGATTTTAACTCTCCATCCTTGCCCCTTCCTTCCACCCAAGAATATATGAGAGATAATAAAACTTTACATTAAATCATCACAATCAACCAATCATCACATAGAACCTGATAATGCTTCTTGAGACTTCTTCAATTTCTGCAATTCTTCAATTCTTGGAGTACTTTTATCCTGTAGATAATATTACTCAATGTATTCTCTGAAACTCCTCCAATTTTCACTCCTTTAATCATCCCCAAAAGGAGGTTATAGAAAGAATGGTAGACTTTATTCAATTCTGGTCTATTCAGAAGACCCAAATTGTACAGCATGCCCCGTGCTCAATATTTAACATCCGATTCTAAAACTCACACACATGAAACTAAAGTCCATAATATTTACAATGGAAGTAGTCCCACTTCATTTGGATTATTTATGAATAAGTTATGACTGTTTTACCCGGAACACCTGTTTATTGACTAGCTTCAGGACTGGTCACAAACCCTATCTTCCACAGAGTGTATCTCCATAATTATAGTGAATCAAGAGATGAAATTTTTACCAGAGGTACCTTGAT
>ML811765.1:20437-47383 GCA_009831015.1 Picea engelmannii
TCACCTAATCCTCTGATAGCATTAACAACTTCATCAACTCTAAGAAGATAGGTTGCAATATCTTCCTTTTCATTCATCTTCAAATTTTCAAATTCTGCTATATGTCGTTGAATCTTGACCTTCTTAACTTTTGGATCACCTTCGTAGATATTCTTGAGTTTGTCACATACCTCTTTAGCAGTGTTGCATCCCATCACTTTGCTAGCAATGGTTGGTGTCAATGTTGCTAGAATAACATGTCTGGCTTTTGAATTACAACTCATAAGCTTCTTCTCATTTGGATCGGTTGGAGCATTATTTGGGATTACATACCCATTCACAACTGAGTACCAAATTTATACTCCCAAATCCGTTAGGTAAGGATTCACTCTATCACTCCAGTATGCATAATTTCTTCCATCAAATTTTTGAATCCCATTTGAAATGTGCTCATGGTCATCCATCTCTGCTCAAGATTTTCCTTCTAGTGGTTAAAGTGTTCTGAAGGAAACCTGCTCTGATACCAATTGTTGATACTGAGAGGGGGGTGAATCAGTATCAAGTACAATTTAAAAACCTTTTTCAACTTATTCTTAAACCATTCAATTATATCCAATGAGAAATGAACAATAGTATAAGAGTTACACCAATACACCACAATACACCATGCACTATATATGATAAATAATCAATAGTTTTTGTTCAAGGGAAGTAATGACTTCCAAAGGTAGCTACAACTTCCAAATGTAGAGGGAGGAACAAACCTCCAAGAGGAAGATACAATCCTCCAATATCAAGAGAGAGTTGAAATCTTCATCCTTGCCCCTTCCTTCCACCCAAGAATATATGAGAGATAATAAAACTTTACATTAAATCATCACAATCAACCAATCATCACATAGAACCTAATAATGCTTCCTGAGACTTCTTCAATTTCTGGAATTCTTCAATTCTCGGAGTACTCTTATCCTATAGATAATATTACTCAATGTATTCTCTGAAAATCCTCCAATTTTCATGTAGCGCACCTTTTCTGCTACTAAGGTTTAATCGCTCTTAAAAGAAAAACTTATAACACCACCTTGCACATAACTCATACAGGTATTATAAATCTCATGCATTTAAACAATAAACACATTCTACACAGAGTATTCATATGATTTACTGACATAATTAACAGTCCATAGCATTTCATACTAATTCATATACACAGTGGAAATCATGATATCATAAGCAGTAGAGTCATGCCAAAACATGATTAAAACATAATCAGATACTTATCTTTTAACAGTGGTAGAATCCACCAACCAAGTGCAGGCCTTCCACGAACCTCCCAGCCTTAGACCACACTGCTCATCAGCTCAACAGTGGGTCACCCCCGAGATGGGACTAAGCTCCACCCCGAGACAAGGAAATCTAGGCTAGGCTAAGGTTACAGGAAAACAACACACAACCACAAGGAAGGAATTCTCTCCAAGGAACCTCCCATGCTCACTGCCCACAGACCCTCATTCCCCACATGCATGTTCCACCCCAGGAGTATACACCTTCTCTGTCACCTGGATAGTCCTTCGACTGCTAATCTCCCTTGCCTTGGGTTACAAAAATAGGTAGGATCGAAAGTCTCCGGGCTCTATGGAAGCTACAAGGTTCCTTCTAAGAGTTCTCTCCTTCCTCTGCGCACTCTCTCACCTGGAGGGAGTCGCTCACAGGTCTAACAACCTTTTCTTCCAACTTCAACCACCTCTCTCACCTGGAGAGAGTGTTGTACAAACTGGCCAACAAGCCACACCGGAACAAACAATACATGTCCACCACAATCCACGGGAATCCAGACATGAACACCCCAGGGCAGCTCCAGACAAGTGCAACAGTATAACCAGGCTTAGCAGGGACGAGACACTTATGTTTTCCTCAATTTGGCAACATGGTATAGACTCACACTCTGGATTCTTAGGGATGCATGACGAGTCGTCCACACAGGGGTCGATTCAGACTCCACGGTTTAGAACAGAGACGGGGCGTACCAGATTTCCATAACAAACACAGACTCTTTCCCAAAATCAACACGGGCTTCTCATTCAGGGAATGTACACACGAGTTTTCTCAGAGCCAGACACAGGCTTTTCGAATCACAGGGATGCATGAAGGTTCTCTACAGGAGTCGGGTTGGTAGTACTATCCCTGGGCTCCATACGTGGTCATACGATCGGGTAGAATGGGGGAGGAACCCTTCTCATGGCTCACCCTGGCTGTTTTATTCGCATGCGTTAGGGTTGACACTTGTCAACCATGGAACTGCATGCGTTCCACCAGCGCACATCACCCTTGTACATCCTCCCTTACCAAAACTTAGGATAAACATAAAATTCACATGTCTTTTGGGGATAATATTAAAATATTATTCCCATGCTAAACTCCCTAGGCTTAGCTCCTAGGCTCAACACTTAGCCCCTTCCCCACCTTCTAGCCCCTAATTCCTTGCCCACTCTGTGGATATTTAGTCCCCCTTCACTCATTCATCGTGGCCGGTCTGCACCTGGCGGTGTTTATATTTTATTAAATGTTCTGCATACATACAAGTACAACAACAGGCTCCTGGCCTTCAACACTTAGGCTCCCTGGCCTAACAAACACATAAGTCTACATCTTATAAGAACTTGGCTCACCAGCCTATAAAACATAATCGCAATTCCTTTCAGAACTTGGTTTACAATGGGGCTCGGCCTTGGGGACACTACAATCCCCCTCCCCTTATTTTTGCACTGTCTTCAATGCAACTTTACACAACATCTGCAAGATTTTCAAAATTTTTCAAAAAGATGCGGGTACTCTACCCGCATAAATCTGCATGCTCCCATGTCACATCCTCAGGACCGTACCAGGTCCACTGGACCTTTACAAGCTCTATGGCTCGATTTCAGAGCTGTTTTATTTTCCTGTCCAATATGCACACAGGATGCACTTGCAGGACACCTTCTGGTTCCACCTGAATCACATCCCAATCGATAACATGATTAGCATCAGGTACATATTTATTAAGCAGTGAAACATGAAACACATTATGCACAGTCATAGATGCAGGTAGTGCAAGCATGTATGCAACTGGCCCAATCCTTTCCAGGATTTCAAATGGCCCACAAAATCTTGCTGCCAATTTGGCGCAACTTCCCAACCTCAGGGAACTTTTGTTAGTTTTTACTTTTAGGAAAACATAATCACCCACTTTGAATTCTCTATGGGTTTTGTTACTATCAGCGTAACTTTTCTGCCTATCCTGGGCAGTTTTTAGATTATGTTTAATTCTTATCATTTGATCTTCCATCTCTTTGAGCAGCTCAAGCCCAACTACTGCTCTGTCAGCTAGATTATCCCAGCTCACTGGAGTGTTGCACTTTCTTCCATAAAGCGCTTCGAATGGGCTCATCATCAGTGATGCATGATACCCATTATTGTAGGCGAATTCTACCAAATGCAGGTAGTCTTCCCACCTTGAAGGTTTATCCATCACATACATTCTCAGCATGTCTTCTATTACTCTGTTTACTCTCTCTGTCTGTCCATCAGACTCAGGATGATATGCTGTGCTAAAGTTCAAATTCATTCTAAATCCTTTGAACAGTCCTTTCCAGAAATTCGAAGTGAATTTCAGGTCTCTATCAGACACAATTGTCTTAGGAATTCCGTGCAAGCGTGCAACTTATTTTAAGAAGATATCAACAACATCTGCTGCTCTGTGGGTGGTTTTCAGTGGAATAAAATGGGCAGCTTTAGTAAGTTTGTCCACCACCACCATGATTGAATCATGCTGCTTGCTTGTCCTAGGTAATCTGGTGATAAAATCCATTGTTACCATGTCCCATTTCCACTCAGGAATAGGTAAAGGCTGCAGCAACCCTGCTGGGTGTCTATGCTCAGCCTTAACCTTTTGGCACTCCATACATATGATGATGTATTCAGCGATTTCTTTCTTCAAACCCGGCCAAAAGTAATGGCTTTTGACTACTACCACAATCTTCTGATATCCAGGATGTCCTGCATAAGTCACGTCATGCATCTCCTTTAGAATTGCCAACTTCAATTCTCGGACATTGGGTACATATACTCTGTTTTTATACAAAAGTAAGCCATCAGTTCCCAAGGTGTAACTTTCCTTGGTTTGTGGTCTCTCACACTGCTGTAGCTTTGCTACTAGACCTCTGTACTGCAAATCGGCATTGGCAGCTTCCAAAATTCCGTCTTTAATCTCAGTTCTATGCATGCTAATGGTTGTAGCATGTAATTTGTGTGCTTTTCTGCTGAGTGCATCAGCCACCTTATTTTCTTTCCCTTTGATATGCTTGATATCAAAGTCATTTTCGCACAAAAACTCCAGCCATCTAATTTGCCTGGCATTTAAGGTCGGTTGATCAAATAAATACTTCAGACCGTTATGGTCTGTTCTCAACTCGAATCTCTTGCCCATGAGGTAATGTCTCCATTTCCTCAAGGCATGCACGATTATTGCCAGCTCTAAATCATGAGTGGCATAATTCTTCTCATGTTCCTTCAACTTTCGGGATTCATAACAAACTACAAATCCCTCTTGGCTGAGAACTCCTCCCAGCCCCTCCTTACATGCATCTGTGCAAACTACGTAATCCTTGTTTGGATCTGCAATCTTCAGGATTGGAGCACTAGTTAGCAGCCGCTTCAATCACTGGAAGCTACTCTCACATTCTTCAGTCCACTGGAACTTCTTCTCCTTCCTTTGCAAGGAAGTGATAGAATGAGCTATGTTTGAGAATCCGGCTATGAACCTCTTATAATAGCCCGCCAGACCCATAAAAGATCTAACTTCTGCCACATTCCTTGGCACTGGCCATTCTCGAATGACCTGTACTTTTTCAGGATCCATAACGATCCCTTCTTCAGATATAATGTGTCCCAAGTAATGGATCTGCCTTTGGTAAAAAGAGCACTTGCTCAGTTTTGCATACAACTGGTGTTCTCTCAACACCTGCAACACCATTCTCAGGTGTTGCTCATGTTCTTCCTCTGTCTTGGAATACACCAAGACATCGTCCAGGAAGACTATGACAAACTTGTCCAAATAATTTCTGAACACTCCATTCATTAAGCACATGAAACCAACAGGCGCGTTGGATAGTCAAAATGACACCACCGTGAACTCATAATGATCGTACCTTGTTCTAAAGGCAGTCTTGCTGATGTCCTCATCCTTTATTCTCACTTGGTAATATCCTGATCAGAGATCTATTTTCGAAAATATTCTCGCATCCTTCAATTGATCAAAAAGATCATCAATCCTTGGCAGAGGATACTTGTTCTTGACATTGACCTTATTCAACTACCGAAAATCAATGCACAGCCTCAATGTCCCATATTTCTTCTTAAAGAATAAGACTGGGGCTCCCCATGGTGACACACTGGAGCGAATTTAACCTTTCTTTAGTAGCTCTTCGAGCTGCAATTGCAACTCTTTAAGATCTGGTGTACTCATTCTATAAGGAGCCTTCAAAACTGGAGCTGCTCAAGGCATCAAATTTATAGAAAAATCGATGTCCCTCTTCAGAGGTAGTCCAGGTACCTCCTGAAATATGTCCTTGAATTCTTTGAGTACTTTGTGGTCTTCCAGATTTGAGACTTCATCTCGGGATGCTTCTTCCACCCGAGCTGCAAATAATTGACAACCTTTCCGGTAACATTTCTTCAGCTGCATGGCTGAGATTTCCCTCACAACCACGGCTCTGGGAATTCCTTGGACTGTTACCTAATTTCCCTCTTCGTCCAAACATGTAAATCTCTTGTTACGTAAATCCAAAAGGGCATGGTGCTGGTCCAACCAGTCCATCCCAATTAAGAAATCGTATGAGCCTAAAGGAAAAATGTTCAATTCAGCCTTAGTGCTTATTCCTTTCATGTCCACTGAACAAGACTTAACCAATTCAGTGACCTTCCTCTTGGTCCCTATTGCCAACTACACTAACCAAGACTTCTCATGTTTGCTTCTCGTTAGATGCAAACTTTCCACCACTCTAGGATCTACATAACTATGGCTATCCCCTGAATCAATTAAAATAACAAGTGGTCGGTTATTAATCGTACCTTCCACTTCAATCATGTGTGATTGAAATTCTGCTTGCTTGTTGTCCAGGGATGCGTAGATCCTTGGCATTCTGTTGCCCATATCCTCCACTGTTTCAGCTTGTTGAACAGTATGGACAGTTCTCTCTTTATCTTTTCTGTGGGGGCAGTCTCTGTAACTATGATTCCCTTTACAACCCCAATACTCCATAGGTGGCGGTCTTGGCACCTACTCACTCCCTTCAACTTTCCTGGGCCCTCTAAAAGATGACTGTCCCCAAGGACTATTTCTGAAAAAGGAAGGTTTGTTTCCCTTCTACCTTTGTTCCTTCTTAAACTTCCTCTGATCATTCCAAACCTTCTGAAAGGTAGGCTTTTATCTTTGTTGTTCATATAGACATTTATCCCTTCTTATGGTTTCTTCCATGGTATTAGGATCGTCATACTGAATCTTGTCACCAATGGAAGGTGGTAGTCCACTCAGATACCTCTGAATTTTGACAGCCTCGTCTTTGATGAATGGAACATACTTCAGTAGTTCCAGAAAATTTCGTGCATACTCATCAATGGTCATACTGCCCAACTTGAGTTCGAAGAACTCCTTCATCTTTCTGTCATAGTAGCTTTTAGTCAGGCATTTATTCTCGAAATACCTCTTAAATTCCTTCCAAGTGACCTCTTTCTCTCGGATGTGTTGCACCTGCACAAACTGATCCCACCACATGGATGCTTTTCCTTTCAGTTGGTACATTGCAATTCTTCCTTCTGCATGGGAAGAATAATTCTGCAGTTGGAAGTATTTCTTCATTCCAAGAAACCAAGTCTCGGCATATTCTTCCTTCTTATGTTCTCCATCGAATGTTGGAGGCTTAATATTGTTCATCTCCCCTTTCAATTCATCCTTTCTAGATTTTTCAGTGTTTTCTGGTAGGGGACGGGATTGAACTACTGTGTGTCTCCTTGCTAGAATGCTTCGGGGAGAGACGGTAATGTCTGTTACCACTCCTCGATATCCTTCTCCCCTCAGGGGTTCTGAAACTTCTTGATCTACTTGTGTCACTCCCTTTTTCCAATTTCTTTTCTATTCTTTCCAGGCTCTTCAACATTTTTAAATTGAATTCACCCTGTCGATCCCGGATTTTCATGAGCTTTCGACTATCAGCTAGGCGAGCCTTGGCATCTTTCTGCAATCTTTCGATGAGTTGCATCATATGTTCTTCCTTATCCATCTCTTTTCCATGCCCATTGGAGTTTGATCCTTCCACTCCCATATTGACAACCTTTCCTTCCCGTTAGTCTCCTGTTTCGGAGGCAATCATCATCTTTTCCCTCTCCATACTCGACGTTGGTTAACTGGAATCCTGACTCTCGTTGAACTTTGCACACACACTGTGCAATTTAATTCAAAGTTTGTTAGGCCATTAAAACCTCTCGAACAATCCACAACATTTATAAACCAATATGAACAATAACAAAAGACGTTTTGATCCAAATAAGTTTTTTGAGCTCTCGTTGGGCTCTACAAATTCCGGGACTTCGAAATCTCGGTCTACGAAAATCCAACAATTAAATATTTGTAACCAAAGTCACCCTTTTGCAACTCGCGATCTCGCAAGTTCGTGAGTTGAAGACCCTCGACTCATTTCCTCTAACCGCCGATACCCGAGATGCGACACAGGTATGACTCCCTCCTTGCTAGCGTCTGCTACGCATGACCATAGTCTAGGGCTAAGTGCTAGCACCCTTCACTATTCGCACCTTCATGAGTTGTGGCATCCAACCCTGGTGCCTCCCTTTCACAAAACCACGAGAAGCGATGTTGACTTTTCTCCTCTCATTATCGCTAATTCGCGACTTCGCGAGTCTCAATGTCGAGCTCCCATGCCCTTATCTCGCGAGTTCCCAAAATCGCGAGTTACTTTATTCTCTGAGCCCACAGCACAGCTGTCGTCCTTCACCACCATGGCATGTGGTACATTCAGGAGGGTCCACGTCTCTTTTAACGACGTCATCGGGTCCCACCACTCTCGTCTGTCTCCCCGAATCACTGGCACGTGATATGCATTCATGTGTCCACGTCCAATCCAAGCATGGAATCCAATGGTCAAATCCCCTCCTCGGATCAACGGTGCAGATCCTTTCGGCATTTCGGGGTTTTGGGTGTCAGAAGTTCATGCATCCACACATCTTGAACTTCCATTTGCCGAAATCAGGAATACACTGTCTACTAAGTTACTTGATCCAACAGTCAAGTTATTCTCCCCACGATCTACGGTGTAGATTGTTTTGGGATTTCGGGTTTCGAAGGTGTTCACCTCTTCTCACCTCCCATCTCCCAAAACTTCGATTTCTTCCTCACATCGGACGGTCGTTACTGACCCAGAGATTCCTCGAAGGAATCTCATCCATTCATCGGGACTTAGCCACATGCTAACATCTCGACATTATGGGTCGGGATTTATCAAGGTGAGAGTCTGAGTTCTTGTCAACGGAACTCCCGAATCCCCGCTCCCTGCTTTCCCAAAACGGGTAATCTCTCTACACGTGGCCTTCTCAAATCGGACGATCCACGACTGCTCCGGGGTTTCCACCATGGAAAGTCCCGATCCCTTGTTACCAACACTCCCGATATCGTGATTCCCGATTTCCCAGAATGGGAAATCTCACGACACGGGGCCTCCGTCATTTAGACGGTCTAGATCTATTTTGGGGATTTCTCCCCTATTCAATGGGGTTTTAACCCTCGGATAACTCCTGACAGATCCAACGGCTGTCGGGTTTTCCATCCAAGATCTAACGACTCAGACGGTTCCTAACTAACTCGGAATTTCACGTATCGCGATTTTCACACTCCTGTGCAATTCCAAAGGGATTTAATCCCTGTGCACACTTTCCAGATCTAACGGTCACGAGGGTTCACCTTCCCTCCCGAACAGATCCTAAATCTCTTACACTTCTAGTGTAGAGTCCTCTCTCCCTGTGGACTTATACCACACTGGCTGCGGTTTCATAACCCCGCTATACCTCCTGAGCTTAAAACTCGTCAAGTAACTCCTTGACATTCTGGAGAAAACCAGGGTCCGAAATTGGCCTTCCAGACCTAATTTCCCTTCGCATTCTCGGTCCAAAGACCGCTCCACTGGCCCATCTAGGCTCAGTGTCGAAACCTTGGCTTTGATACCAAACTATAGCTCACCTTTTCTGCTACTAAGGTTTAATCGCTCTTAAAAGAAAAACTTATAACACCACCTTGCACATAACTCATACAGGTATTATAAATCTCATGCATTTAAACAATAACCACATTCTACACAGAGTATTCATATGAGTTACTCCCATAATTAACAGTCCATAGCATCTCATACTAATTCATATACACAACGGAAATCATGATATCATAAGTAGTAGAGTCATGCCAAAACATGATTAAAACATAATCAGATACTTATCTTTTAACAGTGGTAGAATCCACCAACCAAGTGCAGGCCTTCCACGACCTCCCAGCCTTAGACCACACTGCTCATCAGCTCAACAGTGGGTCACCCCCGAGCTAGGACTAAGCTCCACCCCGAGACAAGGAAATCTAGGCTAGGCTGAGGTTACAGGAAAACAACACACAACCACAAGGAAGGGATTCTCTCCAAGGAACCTCCCACACTCACTGCCCACAAACCCTCATTCCCCACATGCTTGTTCCACCCCAGGAGTATACACCTTCTCTGTCACCTGGACAATCCTTCGGCTGCAAATCTCCCTTGCCTTGGGTTACAGGAACAGGCAGGACCGGAAGTCTCCGGGCTCTATGGCAGCTACAAGGTTCCTTCCAGGCGTTCTCTCCTTCCTCTGCGCACTCTCTCACCTGGAGGGAGTCGCTCACAGGCCCAACAACCTTTTCTTCCAACTTCAACCACCTCTCGCACCTGGAGAGAGTGTTGTACAAACTGGCCAACAAGCCACACCGGAACAAACAATACATGTCCACCATAATCCACGAGAATCTAGACACGAACACCCCAGGGAAACTCCAGATAGGTGCAACAGTATAACCAGGCTTAGCAGGGACGAGACACTTTTGTTTTCCTCAATTTGGCAACACGAGATAGACTCACACTCTGGATTCTTAGGGATGTGTGACGAGTCGTCCACACAGGGGTCAATTCAGACTCCATGGTTTAGAATAGAGAAGGGGTGTACCAGCTTTCCAGAACAAACACAGACTCTTTCCCAAAATCAACACGAGCTTCTCATTCAGGGAATGTACACACAGGTTTTCTCAGAGCCAGACACAGGATTTTTGAATCACAGGGACGCACAAAGTTTCTTTACAGGAGTCAGGTTGGTAGTACTATCCCTGAGCTCCATACGCGGTCAGACGATCGGGTAGAATGGGGGAGGAACCCTTCTCACGGCTCACCCTGGCCGTTTTATTCGCATGCATCAGGGTTGACACTTGTCACCCATGGAACTGCATTCATTCCACCAGCACGCATCACCCTTGTACGTCCTCCCTTAAAAAAACTTAGGATAAACATAAAATGCACATGTCTTTTGGGGTTAATATTAAAATATTATTCCCAAGCTTAAGCTCCCTAGGCTTAGCTCCTAGGCTCAACACTTAGCCCCTTCCCCACCTTCCAGCCCCTAATTCCTTGCCCACTCTGTGGATGCTTTGTCCCCCTTCACTCATTCATCATGGTCGGTCTACACCTGGTGATGTTTATATTTTATTAAATGTTCTGCATACATACAAGTACAACAACAGGCTCCTGGCCTTCAACACTTAGGCTCCCTGGCCTAACAAACACATAAGTCTCCAATTTATAAGAACTTGGCTCACCAGCCTATAAAATATAATCACAATTCCTTTCAGAACTTGGTTTACAACGGGGCTCGACCTTGGGGACACTACATTTTACTCCTTGAATCCTCCCCAAAAGGATTTTATAGAAAGAATGGTAGACTTTATTCAATTCTGGTCTATTCAGAAGACCCAACTTGTTCAACATGCCACACACTCAATATTTAACATCCAATTCTGAAACTCACACACACGAAAGTAAAGTCTGTACTCTTTCCAATGGAAGTGGTCCCACTTCATTTGGATTCTTTATGAAGAATTTATGATTGTTTTACCCGGAACACCTGTTTATTGACTAGCTTCAGGACTGGTCACAAACCCTATCTTCCACAGAGTGTATCTCCATAATTATAGTGAATCAAGAGCTGAACCTTTTACCAGAGGTACCTTGATATGTCTTATCAACACCATAGTGATTTCACCATCTGAATCGTTTTAGAAGAAAAGTTATAGCAAAAATGGTAAGATGACCTGAAAATAACATACCTTAGAACACATCACCAAAAGACTTCATCCTCCCTTGAAATCCGGCCTTCTTTCTTCTTATTACCTCTGAAATTCGACTTGTATCAAATCAATGTATAATGATGTTTATTTATACCATTTATGTCACTTCCTTTTAACATTAGGGCTGACCTGACACTTTCTTATTTTGTAATTCTTTTCTTTAATTATCTTCAGGGCCTACATGTACTTCCTTCTTCAATTCACTTTGTCATCTTCAAAAATTCATTTCCCCTCAACCATGAGGATCCACATGATGTGGCACATACCACCGAAAAAAACATGATGTATACTATCCATCCATGGGTGTTGTATCTGCATGTGCATTTTCCTTCATGTCCAAATACCTTCATCAATCTTGCGGTCCAAAACCCATGACTAGGGTTGACATCAATGACAACAACCAATATTCCAACAAATAGTGCCTACACAATGCCCCGTCAAGCACAGAGACAACAGGATGGTGGAAAAAATTCAACCCGCCAGCAACAGGTTCGTGAAAACCTTCCATAGACCAAGCAACATAACTTCTCCAACAAAGCACGCAACTCACCAAGATTCAGATTTAGAAAACGTTTTCCCCTCTTCCTTGGGATCTCAACACAATGGAGACCATTTCTTCCTAAGGTGTGGAGGATTGATCTAGATGGATATTGGTGGCCACCCACCTATTCTAAATTCCAACTTTCCCATCCTGACAGTTTTTAGTTCAACACGTTTCTCTGTAATGGGGACATTTCTTTGTAATTGTGGGTTCTTCACTTATGGGGCTGTCTTGAAGCCCTACACAACATCCAGGTGGATATTGGTGGACGATCACCTATTCCAACTGGATTTTTTTGGAAATTTTCATGTCAATACATCTTTCTGTACTTTCAAGGTCGTTTTGGGGATCTACACAATGTTTTCTGGGATTTCCAAGTCAAACTATAGACAAAATCAGATTTTGATAGCATAATGCGTATTTCTCAAAAATACCTTTCCAATGGCCTATCACACACCTAAAATGGAGATCGTATGCAAACGTTACGACCCTGGGAAGTTAATGTACTCACTTACCCCAACGTGGCCCACATGAATTTTGGTGCTTCATCTCCTAAGGTTAGGTTTTTGGATGTCTAGGGTTTAGTCATTCATGTTTATCATAAAAAGGCCTTCAAATCCTCATTGTAATCATCTTCTTGTGAATGAGCATAGTCGTCACATCTCTTCTCAGAGATAAAGCTGCCACCATTCTAGCAAATCTTGCACTCTGTAATTTTACATTCTTTGTACATTTCTTTCATTAATAGAAATAATGTATTGTTGTATTTCTCTGTTTCTGGCAAATTTTATGTGTATTTCATTGTAATATCTCTTATTTCATTTTGTTCCGAAAATAATACAGATCACTAGCCCCTACTTCTCTCCTCTTATTATGGATCTAAAAAAGAAGGCATTTGATATGCAATTTACTGTTAAAGGTTTCATTTTAAAAAACCCACTAATTTGGATTCTTATAACTATCTTCTCAATTTTCTGCAACTGCAGTAAAAATTTGGCTTAATGAATTAAAAACAAACATTCAAGGACTGAAATTAAAAAACAAGAACTGAATAACACAAGAAATACTCATCAAATAGATCATAGAGTTCACCCATATGGGATACGTCTTCGAGTCCACCTCAAATGATGAACCTATCCATTTAGAAGGATGTAAGTACATGATTTCACTTCTTTACACCAATAATGGCCTTCAATATGCAAGAATTATCTTTGATGTTCTCTAGGAAGATAACAATGGATTCTTATTGCAAATGAACATAGGCTTTGTTATCATGCAAGTCAACACAAATAAACTGCAGCCTTCCTGGTTCTGGAAATTACTCCTAAGGAATATTTTTAAAGAAGCCATGTCATCTTGGATGTTTAGTAGGGCCTTGGATTGACTCATGTACATGAATTTTTACAACAAATACTCTTCATCCATATTGGAGCCTGAATAAAAGGGTGCACATTTTACAGATAAACCCTCGTTCACACCAGTGTCAAGAGGCCTTACTTCTTTGTTTTAGCCAAAGTTTTCTTCACTTAGGATTCAATTGGTCTCTTAAACTTGTTGAAAGGAGAGATATTTGTTGAACCTTCTACTCAGTAAGAGGAGATTGTTGTATTTTTTTTGGTTGGCAAGTTATATCTTGATTCTCCCTTATATCATTTCCAAAGCGTGATTATGGAGATAGGGGTTGAATCCCTCCAAATCCGTAGAGTCTATAGATAAATTCCACTTCTCTTCTCTTCCAATGGATCAATACCATGCCATGGTGGCCAACGTAATACTATCCCAAATTTATTGGGATTATAGACCTCCAATGTGCTCTATCTCCACAGATTTCAACTCCTCTTCCTTTATGCAATATGAGCCCTATGAGTTTGTGACCTCATATTTTAGATCTTAGTCATGGTTTCAAACTTACAGGTTCTCAAATTGACATCTTTGTAGCACCCATCCAATACTTTTTGTACACCCTTTTTCCATTTCCATTTCCATATTAATACACTTTTCATCCACAATGATGCATTTTTGGTCAAGGTATAATCACTCACTCAACATGCCATTTCAATACTTTTTCATATGCATTTTTAAGAAGATTATCACCTTTTGTGCTAATCCATGTTCAAAAGGTGATAATTTCCCAATGTGAGAGTTGTAATCCATGTTCAATCATAGCTTCTATAACTCTAGTCATTGTTGCAACTCCCAATGCTGCGACTCTGGTCATTGTTTCAACTCCCAATGTTGTGACTCTCGCAGTGCTACAACTCTCACTACATGACTGCTATTGCATATCCAAGTTGGATGTTGTAACCCCACATCAATCATAACAACTCATCAATCAATTGTGTAACTGTCATCAAGGATCGACCAGTCAAATAACAACCAATCAGGGACACAACAAAGGGAAATTAGGTGCCATAAAGGAATGGACAACTTAGCCACCACTCTGTGGCTAATTTAGTTAGCACACAATTGAGTTTTTCCCTCTTTTGAGAAAAACAATGTAATGAGATGAGACAAATCAATTATCATGGTTGTTCATTGATTCTTTTATTAAATTTAGGAAGAAACCATTTTGTATAAATATGCTCGCTCTCTCTGAGTTGGGGGACAAGGAAAAATCAACAGAAAAATTGTAAGGCAGATTTGTATTGATCTACATATTTTCATTTAATAAATTTTTTGTTTCATTCATGTTCAATTGATGGTGTGTTAAAAATTTAAGTGCCTACTACATTCGTATACCAGTACCTCATATAAGGAGGTAGGCCCCCATCCTTAGCTCGATACTGTTAGTATTTTCTATACTGTGTAGAAGTAGTCATAACACCATTTACATCTTTTCATTTATTTCCAACAATTCCTTCATTAACATCTTGTTGTAACTCTATTGTTATCCATTATTGTAGTTTCGTATTGTTGTAACTCGGTGCTAACATTGCATGGTATTGTTTCCTCACTCATGAGTGAATAATTGTAGCATTTGTTCCATATTTTCATTTATTTCCAACAATTCCTCTATTAAACATCTGATTGATTGTTGTATCTTAACATTGATGTTGCAGGGTATCATTTTCTAATTGATGATTGCATAGTTGTAGCCCATCTCCCCTATTTTCATTTATTTCCAACAATTCCTCTATTAACATAGTGCTGCAATTTTTGCATTTTTGTGTTTCCGAAACTTTTTTTCTTCCATCCCATGTCTTTTTATTTGCTAATGTGCAACCGTAGCATCTCTTATTCATTTTCATTTATTTCCAACAATTCGTCTATTTAAATTTTTTGTATATTTCCTTTTTTGCGATTCTGGTTGCTGCAATTCGCGATAGCTGTAACTCGTGTTCCTGCAACTCATGTTGTTACAACTCCTACTACTAAAACTCTACATTACAACATTTACCTTTCTAGTTATCAATTATGTGGTTTGAAAATCAAGACAGTTTGTTTCTTTTGTTTACAAGCAAAATGTGGTTTGATCCCTAAAGTTTGAGTGTATGAGCCGTAATAAATCTATCACATTAGTCAATATCATATTAATACTTGAACAAGTCACCTTTACTTTCCTGCAAGAGTGATTCACTTTTCCACAAGTGTGATTTACTTTCCTGCAAGAGTGATTTACTTTTCTGCAAGTGTGATTTACTTTCCTGCAAGAGTGATTTACTTTTCCGCAAGAGTGATTTACTTTTCCGCAAGAGTGATTTAATTTCCTGTAAGAGTGATTTAATTTTCCGCAAGTGTGTCATTTACCTTCCTGTAAATGTGTGTTTTCATTCCTGAAAGTGTGGATTTGATATAGTTTAATTCGGTGACTTGCTAGAGCATATTGATATGTTACCTTCTGACATTCAATTAAAAGTACTAGAAATAATTGACAATTACAACATTATACTTGCATATAATTACAAGTAATTGAAAAGTCTGTCATTTTTGGCGGCGTTGCTGAGGACCTACCAAAAGTATAGTTTTTGTTTTTCTATTATTTGGATTTTCATTACAACAGATTAAGTGATATGATTTCTTTTCAACAATTTATAGATTGTTTTTCTAATCATTTATATGCACAGAGTTAGGGACCAACAAGGTAGATTCATTAGTTCATCCAAAAATCCATGTAAATCTAACAATGCAAGTCACTCTCAAGAGGGAAAGGACCCCAATCATTCAAATTATTTGTCTCCTACATAAATTTTTCTTTCCAAAAAGAGACCTGCGACCTCCACTCAAGAATCTGAGACTGCGCAAGGTTCTATAAAAATAGAAGTCCCACCTTCAGAGGGTTTGATCAATGAAAAATACCACTCAAGGGAGTTCATATTTCCTAAAGCACCTTCAGAAGAAGAAGACATCCCTTGAAAGGAGATGGAACATGAAACTATCAAATAAGAAACTGCTACCTTCAAATTTCAAATTAGAGGATCAAATGAGGAGACCAAAATGAAGAATATCCCTCATTCATCATTGCCAAATTTTCATGTTTTATCCAAATAATATCCGACATCTTCCTCTTTGAATTTGACGTGATTTACGAGAGTTATGATTACATATTGGATGCCTAGAAATTGAAACTTTTTCCTGCCACACTCAAGAATGTTGCATTATGCTGGTTCATGGGCCTTGGTAGGGACAACATCTGTACATGGGAACATATGACACATAATTCCTAGAAAAGTACCAATATTATTTTAAGTACAAATAAAGGAGGGAGGAAGTATTCAAAATGACACAACATGAATATGAGAGCCTTGAGGATTATGTCAAAATATTCAAGTATAACTTGTATAGGGAAAGGAAGGGAGGTTTGGATCTCGAGACACGATGTGTCTTATTTTTGAGAGGGATCCAAGATGATTGCATTGAAATTATCAACCTGATGGGAAAGAGGAGATGTTTCTTAGTTATATTATGTTGTTATATTGGAATTTTTTGCAAATATTTTTGAGGTACTTCAAAAACAGGCAATGGACCAAGAGATATATTAACAAGGAATGACAAGACTATTGGAGGTGGATTCACAAGAGTATAGATAGAGAAAATGATAGAGGACTTAGAGACTAATATACTTATTTCCTTGAGCTCCCAGTTGGATACACTGCAAATAAAGAAGAATAAAGAAGAGGTAGAACAAGATTTAGCTATCTTTTTCCAAAATGCAGAACAAAGCACCCATGGAAAGAATGTCCAATGGACCAAATTAAGGTTTGTGGAATATGTAGTGAGGAACATGCTACATGTAACTATCCATCCCTACCGGGATTGCAAGATATCTATTAGAATGATGAGGAACCAGAAAAATTTTGCTTTGTTTCTCATAAATGACCATGACAACCTATACCTCAAGGTAAAATTCAAGACCAATATTAGTATTTTAATTCATATTGGACTAACCCTTCCATGTAGTATACTTCTCAGCCATGGTCTTTTCCAACACAAGCATGGGTGGATCCTCTTCCTCCAAGTCAGTTATGGAAACAAGGGTGAAGAGATCCCACTTTAGGAGGCCCTCAATATCCCATAACACAACCACTCATGCCAATTCTTCCCCTTCTCTAGATGAAAGCATCCACATCATCCTCTCCTAGACTAAAATAACCTACACAACCCATCCTTAACCCTATAAATGGAAGGCCATCCCATCTGGCACAATCTGTTGGGATTACTTCCTACCCTACCTATTCCATCTCTTCCCTGAACTACAATGATATCCAGCTTCGATCTAGAAACATACTAACCAAGGACCAACCTCCCATTCATATTGAAGATTTGAATGAGGATGTCTGGAATGAAGAACCAGAACATAAACAATCTCATGAACCTTTCAAAGCTTATTATTCCCACCCTGAACTTTAAAACCCACCCTATCTAGAAACATTAGAGCTAGAAAAACCTCTTACTTAGCCAGAGTTTGACTTCTTGGGGGAAATCAAGAACATGCGTGTTAAAATACTGGTGTTACAATCCATCAAAGATGTACGTATATACTCTAAAGGGATACAAGAACTTTGTTGAAGGAAACCCAGTAGAAAAAGGAAGGATCCCCAAACTGTCAATGTTATGGATAAACTGCCCGACTTAATGATGGGGGGAGTTCTCGTGGCCAAATACTCAGACCCTGGTATCCTGGTAGTTAATGTGTAGATTAATAATACACTTATTAGAAACACATTAATTTACGTTGGTGTTTCCATCAACATTATGACGTGTGAGACCATGGAAACCTTACGACTCACTGGCCTTAGGGAAACCCCAATCGTACTCCAACTTTCTAATAGAACAACTATCAAACCAGAGGGAATCTTAGAAGATGTAGTGATCTCAATAGATTCACGGGAATATCCTGCCGAATTTATGATCCTACAATCCAAAACCTCTCTTGGGGGGTATCCTTTAATCCTAGGAATGCCTGGACTGGAAACTGTTGATGCTTACATTGATTGTAGGTCAGGTAACATGACCATTTCCCATAATACCTCTACAAAGAAATTAACTCTGTATCCTCCCACCAAACCTAGCATATATTTTGAAACACCACTCTGAGTTGATGGAGAATATAATGATGAAGAAGGAGAATCTCATCAAGTCCTCTCTATATATTAGTACCTAGCCATCAAAGAAAAAGCAAAGAATGATGAAATCATTATTTCATAGCCTCTTCTTCTTCCTCAACCAACCCACATGTTCTTGAGAATGTTATGCTTCCAAAAACACATGATTCTCTTGGATCAATAAGAATCTCACTTGTATAACATGAGTCGCCACCCAAAAAATATCAATGGTCCATGACTGAAACTATAGAAATCATCTCAGGGAAAACCTTGAACATCAATTGAGGACTGACTAAACAACAAAAAGAGTGAATGGTTGAAGTGATACAAAATAATAGTGATGCCTTCACCTGGGATTACTTTGACATGAAGGGAATCCATCTTGACTTATATGCACACTATATATACATTAAATAATGATCTAGACCCATCGTCTAGCCCCAACACTAGATGAATCCTTCACTAAAGGACATAGTTAAGGAAGAGATACAAAAATTACTCGCAACCAACTTTACCTATCCAATTTCTGATAGCCGATAGGTCTCCCCTCTCATCATGGTACCAAAGAAAACTAGTAAATGGAGGATTTGTGTGGACTATCGAGAACTAAACAAAGAAACAAAGTAGGACCATTTCCCACTTCCATTAATTGACTAGGTCCTGGATACGTCAGTAGGGAAGAAATACTTTTCTTTTCTCAACGGATTTAGCGAGTATAACCAGATCCATATTGCACCTAAGGATCGATACACACAAACGCTTACCTATCCATGGGGAACATTTTCCTATCATGTTCTACCATTCGGGTTATGTAATGCCCCTACCACCTTTCAAAGAGTTGTAATTAGTATATTATCTTATTTAATTCATGATTGTGTGGAAATATATATGGATGAATTCACAACATATGGTAATGAATTTGATGAGGCATTGTCAAATTTAGAGAAATAATTGATAAGCTGTAAAGAATCGAACGTTTCACTCAACACTAAGAAATGTGAAATGATGTTAACTGTTGGCATCATACTAGGACACCACATCTAATCTAAAGGCATCCAAGTAGATTTCAAAGAAAATCAAGGTAATAATAAAATTTAGGAATCCACGTTCACAAAAGAGGTACAAAGATTATTAGGATATGTTGGTTACTACCATCGATTTATTGAAAAGTTCTCATGAATTGCTCGACCATTGTTTGCTTTGATTAACAAAGATTCAGAGTTTTTGTGGACAAAAAATTCCCAACACACACTTGAAGAAATGAAATCTAAGGTGTCTGAGGTTCCTATTTTAAGAGGGGGTGATTGGTCCCTCCCATTCCATATTTCTACGAATGCATTAGACACCGCCATTAGATTTGTTCTAGGGAAACTAGAAAAAAATGATCCATACGCAATCTACTACGTCAAAAAAAATATCCCACCCGCAAAACTAAATAATACGATAACAAAGAAGGTGTTTCTTGCGGTAATACATGTAATTAATAAGTTTCGACATTACATAATATGATATCCAATAATATTTCATACTAACCATTCTTCCATAAAATATTTAATGAACAAACCTATCACTAATGGTAGGGAAACTAGGTGGTTATTGTTACTGTTATCACACAAGTTTTAGGTTGGGAAAATATTGAGCCAAACCAAAATACAGTGAAAACTAAGAGACCTATCCACTGTCACCTTAGATAGGTATTCCCATCACTTTAAAGGTGAAGTGATCACTTCAAGGGGGGAATCCTAGGTGACCCTAGGGGGAAATGAGACCAAAAGTGAGATGATGAAATGAAATCCCCTATAGGTCAATTTTCTAGAGGGAACAAGGCTTGTGAATGAGTATCAAAAGTGGTTTGAGGTTTCCAAGTCCTTGGGTACCTTTTGATAGTGTATGTACCTGCCCGAGACACAAGAAAAACCAATTGTTCGCAGTATATGTTTGATGGAAAGTCAAGTTAAGCTTGTTGTCCCTAATTGCATAAGTCAACAAAAATGTATATGAGAAATGAAATCAAGTAACAATTGCAGATTAAACCACTTAAATATTCAAAGATTAGTTGAGTTATGAAGCATAAAACATGCAGAAAAGTTCTCAACACTTTAGCACAACTTTAGTGGTATTAGATGATTGTTATGATAATTTTTCAAAGTATATTTATGACAGCCAAGTGGCTGTAGTAGTGGTTTTATAAAGCAACAACTTTTAACCACAAAAAGGAGCAAGTAATCCAACCAAAAGTTCACCAATTAGAAGTAGAATAAAAACAATGGCTTACTAGCAAAATTCCATGGTCAAATTGTAGGTTAAAGTCAAGAAAAGTAGATGGTTTTTTAAATCCCTAATGGTTTTATATTTTAATTTTTTATATATCTAAGAATATCAAGAGAAATAATATGCCATAGAGGGGTTAGCAACCTCAAGGCATCCACAAAATATTCCAACTTGAACAAGATTGATATCTCACCAAAACACATTTACCAAGGCAAACAATAGATTTCTCCAATGCAAAAACTCAGATTACTGCCTTTAAAATATGGGTGAATGGAATCTTTAAGTAAGAAGTTAGATCAACAAATTCTCTAGGGGTGTAAATACTCTTACGCCCTAGGGATTTCCGATCAAACTAGGGCGAGTCTAGGAGGGTGTACACACTCGTACTTCTCCTAGAAACCCTTGCAAAAAAAGACTTATAAACTTAGAAAATAAGATGAATCTTAATTGAGGGTATATACAACATACTCCTCCTAGGGTTTCAACCAATAATAAAAAATAACAAGCAAGAAATAACTAACAAATGTAGATTTTTCTTACCAATTCCAATAAAGAGAGAGACCAAAGCCTAGTTCACTTAGAAATTACCATCCAAGAGATAGTAAAGAATCCTTCAAGAGGTGTTCACCACTTAGACACATCCATTCGCCAAGCGATAACACCAAAAATCATTTTCAAGAGAGAGAGATACCAAAAATGCTCAAGTATAGAAAAAATTTCAGCGACTAGTCTTCTCACAATGGGAGAGCTATGATGAAAATGAGTGTTGGCCCTCGACCAAGTTTTGAAGAACACTTGGTCATATTTGACTGTTTTTGGACTTCGACAACCTGTCAAAGAGGGAGCGCCAGGTGAAGCAGAGATCATGGGATCTCGTCCCACTTTTGGGGACCTTTTAGGGTTTTGGGTTAATGTAACTGGAAAGGGATTTTGGCCCGTGGGTTTACCCATGCTTAGGCCCATTTTTGTAATCTATAAATAGATACTTAGGAAATAGGAGGACAGTAGTAGTAGTAATCTATGTGATGTATAGTTGATGGCTTAGTGCTAGTAACTGGATCGGTGTGATCTACTACATATTGTAAGTGCTATGTGCATGATTGTAAGAAGCTTGCAGAGCTCAGTGCAAGTTGCTGAGGTGCAAGGAAGAAGGATCTAGCGAGATGTGAAGATCTTCTGTCCTGTGCGAAGTAAGGATTATTGAAGCTTTGTGTTGTAACTGCTTGACCAAAATAATAAATAAGAAGACTTTGTGGACATAGCGCCAGGGTGGGGGTGAACCACAGTAACTTTGTGTGTTGTGCTATGTGCTTTGATCTGATGCTAAATACCTTGATGTGTTTAGATAGATCTAGTTATGCTTTGTGCTTTTGAGATACGAATGAATGTTAGATCTTATATATAAATTGATTAGTTCTTGATCTTCTGGATCTAATCTATATTTTTGTGGCTAAGTGTTGAATCATCTTGAATCTACGTACTTACTGCGATTCTCTATGCCATCTGCGAAGTATCTTAAGGGTTGAATATTGATGGATAATCTACACTAGGTAATTGCTAAGAAATATAATCATAGATCTATGTCCCAACTAAGGTTGCAGACATATGAGTCCTGCAACCACCCTTTCCTCTACCTCAGGTGAGAATTCATTTGCTCCGCAGGTGTTTCCGAAAGGTCCAGTAGTTAGGGTTTTGTTGGTGCGCTCTTGAGTGTTGAACCCTAGGTCTGCCCCCCTGCCAACAAATGGTTCCGTTGCTGGGACCTAAATTGTGATTGTTGGGAACTGAGGAAGAAGAAACTTTATACAAAAGGAAGCTCTGTGCGAATATTTGTTGCCCTAGTGCGTATCTTTTTACTCGACCTACAAAGCTTTGTGCCAGGAATAAGGTCAGATATGAAGAAAGGAAGATCAAATCCGAAGAAAAGAAGTGAGATCTGAACGTTCTGTGCTCTAAGAAAAGTAAAAGTGGAAATTTCTGAAAGAAAGAAGTCAGATCTATAGAAAAGAGGTAAGATCTGTAAGTCCCGTGCTCTAATAAAGGTAAGAATAGTCAAAAGTTCTTAGATCTAGAATCTTTGTGCTATGTAGAAGTAAGATAAGTAATTTTTTTTTGTTTCTAAAGCATGGATCTAGGTATGTTTGATAGATTCTGTACTATCCTGAAAACAAGGGCATTAATAGATGAAAGAAAGTTTGATATGAATAGATCTCATAAGTATAATGATAGATATGTTATACCTATGCATAGAAAGAATGTCTGGACTAACAAGTGGATGAAGGATCCTAGAAATAAGTTTTTGCACGCTAGTTACCATGATCCTAGCACGCAGTATAGAAGAAGTTGGGGATCATTTAAGAAAAAGAGAGGATTAACTCTTTGTTACAAATGCAGAAGACCGAGACATCTTGCTAAGGAATTCCCTGGGAGAAAACCTAGTTGCCTTTGTTGTAAGGCTATGGACCATGAAGTACTGGATTGCCCTAGAATGATTGCTAGACTTGAAAAGATAAATATGGAGCAAGAAAACCCTGAAGGAGACCAAGAAACTAAGATTATAGAAGAAACCCAACAAGAATCAGAGAAAATATTAATACGGATAAAAGAAACCCTGAAGGAACATAAAGATGTTCGATTACCAAATATCTTCAAAGACAAGGAGAAAGTAGAAGCAAGAATTGGGGACTTCGACATTGAATGTAATCTTGATGAAGAAACACAAGTGAAAATTATGCCAGAAAGAACTTGGGAAGCTATAGGAAAGCATGCCATGATCCCTTCCCTAGGAGGAAGAAGTTTATTTAAAGGAAAGCTAGTAAACCTGTGTGGAAGGCTTGCTCGGATACCTATGATTGTCAATGGAAATTCGTCAGAGGAAGAATTTCAGATTATAATTTTTTTGAATACAACGCCCTATTTACCATGCTCATAGGAAAACCCTAGATTGATAGAGAACAAGCCAGACGAAAAGAGGAAGAAGAAGTTTTGGAACAGAAGAAGCAAGAGATAAAAGACTTTATGACTAGAAGGATCACACACTTGATTGAAGAACAGAAGAGTTGATCGCAGATATTTAATCCTAGCAACCCTGGTGTCGAGGTTAAGAGAACGCTAGAGGATCCGCAGAAGATTGAGTTACCTATTTTCGATACAAAAGAAGTATTACCCAGGAACCCTTGAAAATAATTTCAACAGCACGAAGAAACAAAGACCACAGAGGATAAGCACTAGAATGGTAAAAGAATTACTGAGATGAAGCTCACTAGGAAGAAGGATAGAAAGTTAAGAAAGAAAAAGGCTAATACTGTAATGTCACATGAATTTCTAGAGGATACTTCATAGAAATAAACATTGCATAATTGGAGCTTCGCCGAGATATCAGAACAATAACATAAAGTACTTCGACATGATGAACCAATATAGCCGTTGGGGATGATATATCCATTTGACTTCCACTCCGAACGGGTAGAGAAGAAATAAAGGTTCTTCAGCCAACCGTTGAAAAGCACCATAACGGATCGAACAGGAATCAATCAAGGATCATACCCATTGCAAGCATACGGTTGCTAAGTTTCCCTACTTAGTCCATCGCGCCACGCACCAAGAATACTTTTTGCTACATGAGAATTTGAGAATGAAACCTGATATTAACTCACCTTAGTCCATGTAGTCCCTGAATTCATTTCGTACCAGAGCTAGCTGACCCAAGCTTGTATGTCAAACAAGCTCAACGCTGCTGAGAAAATAGTTGAAGAAGTTTTAATCGAATTAATGATTGAGAGAGTCATTTCAGAACGAGGAGTGTCTACAGGTGTATAGGAAACATCCTCAGGTGAATTTCGAACTTCCCCCTCCACTTCTCGAGCAGGACCATCCCGACCTCCTTCGGAAAGACGATCTAAGCTCAGAAATGAATTTGCCACTGTGACGATGATCCCAAGTATCTTGCCTAGATATATCCCACCACTAAGTGGCACAGTGAATCGAGACACTGTAACCAGAGACTTCGACTATGCTTTGATCATTGCGTACCTCCCGAAAGGAGTGTACGCAATTCATACTGACCAAGATAAGCTCACTGTGCTGAAATTCAATGATTTTAACCTTGGAGATCGCAAGTTTTACAATATGTTATCCCCACACAAGTACCTAACTATCACAAAAGGGAGGAACCTGAAGATTGTCCCTCAACAATGGACCCTTAACCTCGCGCAGTCGACCCTCCTCATTGTAATGAAGATTCCTCACTTCGGAAGGCATCAGGAAGTAAATGCATGCATCCGATTTTTGCTATCCTGCTACCATGGAGGATACCTATGGTTGGATCGCCGCATAACGATGGATCCAATTCTGGTCAATCAAATCACAGCGTTAAGCATGCAAGGCCCTGACCCACAAGATTTTTACCTAGGAAAGACCATAGATCATGCTCTCTCCCAATGAATAAAAGACACATACGACGATGTAGAGAAGGGCATGCAAGGCAAAAAGGTAGCCTCCATCAAGAATGCAACAGTGCGCCTTGGTTTCCATATGATCATAGGAAAGTTATTCCATAAGAAAAGACCCACACATGTGACTGGATTTGTAGTTGACCTTGCAGGGAAGTGCGCAGAGGGACTACAAATGAACAGGGTGAATTACCTAGTAAATCAACTAGAGATTGACTACAGGGAAGCACAAGACTAGGGGTATGAGTTCCACTTTAGTTGGTTGCTCATACTCATCGATTTCATTTCCTGGGAGCTACCAGAAGGTGCCACTTTTCCGGAGATTGAACCCTTCAAACCACTGGCCGTGAAGTTCTGTATGTTGTGTTAGTCCAGCGACATGAACAAGCAATGGCAATCCAATGTCGTCATCCATTCTTATTACAACCAAGTGAAGAATGCCATCCAGTCTACACCGCGCCTCACACCGAACACACTTTATAGGTTTTTACCTTTGATCAAATTCAGCATCCACCGCCACTTCTCCTATATCATAGCGCACGCTGATGAGCACAAACAACAACTCCAGTCGTACTACAAGTTGACAGATGAAGACTTGGAGAAGATTACCAAGGAATGGTTGGCAGACCTCCTTGTTCCAGCGGACCCTGTAGAAATATCCGACATGGAAAGTCCTGAAGCTATACTAGATACACCTGTACCGAGAAAGACTAAGAAGAATGATGAAGTTCAAGACATCCATAGCACATCCACGAAGACTACTTCGCTCTCACCTGCACAGGGAGGTGACGGTGAAGAACTAGGTGGCATGGAGGTTAAGCAAAACAAAGGAGAGGTTACTCCGCCTAGAGAGGAGGAGGAGCCCTCTAAGAAAAGTAAGGTCACCTCACCAAATCCCTCATCCCAGAAGAAAACTAAGGCCACTCGGACTACGTTTAAGACTTGTTGTAGGAAAATCTGCCGGCGGACAAGTAGATCGACCTCTAGAGCTTGACCTTAACCCTAGACAGAAAAATGCTTATCATGGACACTGACTTCCTTTCAAATCCATCTAAGCCTAATGCATGAGAAGGAAGGATGATAGAAGTACCTTTTAACCAACGTTTGTCCCTGCACGCTCCGAGTTGCGCTCCAATCCTTTGCTCCTCGCTGAGGTCTGCGGACAAAACGAGATACGACCACTTCCTACTCTACTGACATTAGCTTGAAAAAAGATCTATCATTAAATGATAAGTTCATGTAACATCAGACACAAACTAGAAAGAAACAGGCCAAGCTTGTCATATTAATGAGAATAACGATAGCAATGCTTACAATCGTAGATGTGAATGCGACAGCTTCATCAAATCCTCTTCGTCTAACCCTTGCTTGAAAGATCCACAACCTGGATGACAGCAGCTTCAATGATTACTCTCTTTTGGCTGACTGTGTGTCTCCTACAAGATCATAAGTTTCATATGCTCCCTTCTTCTCCTCACCACTTATGAGATCATAAGTTTGGTGTAATTCTGCATTTCCCATCGCCACCTATGAGATCATAGGTTTGGTATCATTCTTCATTTTGCAACCTCTTTCACCATTAGAAAGCTTGCTTATATAGCCTTGGAGAGGCTCAAAAATCTTGAGATATCCTTGGGGAAGGTGAGGATTTTCCTCCTTCAGTTGAGGATCTGCCCTAGGATCATGGCTGGACTAGGGATTCGAATCCAA
>ML811765.1:47433-65124 GCA_009831015.1 Picea engelmannii
AAGGTGAGGATTTTCCTCCTTCAGTTGAGGATCTGCCCTAGGATCATGGCTGGACTAGGGATTCGAATCCAACTGCCTTCCAAGAATGAAAAGATGCTTCCCCCATTCATCTCAACAGCTTAACAACCGCCCAGAATAGGTAGTGCTCCCTCAAAGGGGCCATCAAAGCACTGTAGCGGTCCCTGGTAAGCTTTAGGATGCGCCAGTGCCATCAAAATCTATAGCGCTCCCTCAAAAGGGCCATCAGAGCGTTATAACGCTCCCTAGTAGGCTTTAGGGGGCGCCAGCGCCCTCAAAATCTATAGCGCTCCCTCAAAAGGGCCAGGGAGCGTTATAACGATCCCTAACAGTGTATGGGGGAGTGTCGGTGCTCCGAGATAGTGTAAGGGGGAGCGCTCCTCTCCAAAACTCAGTGTTTGAGGTGCTTTCAGGTTCCAAAAGGTTTGCAAGCCTGTTGACTCATTTCTCCTCTTCCAAATCAGATGTTTGAGGTGTTTCAAGTGTCCTTATCATGTCGTTATGGGTACGACATAGGCATCATGGCAATATTCTTTGCTTGACACTTGCGACACTTGTGAGCAACATACAACACTTGCAACTTTGTGAGCAAAATGAAACACTTGCAACACTTGTAATGACGACTCTTGCGACACTATCAAAGTGAGTAATTTTGATGTGTAACAGATTGCCCCCCAAAGTATGAAGTTAGAAGATACGAACTGATGACTGAAATACTTTGTAGACCTTCAAGCAAGGGTATAGACTCGGAGAACCTGACAGAAGCTGCACAGAAACATCCAACAAATATCATGACATATTTCAAAAACCCAAGGAAGGCATACCTATGCTTGGATGATTCAAGACTTAGCAGGATATGGCCGCCATAAAATACACTGCGGATCCATAATTGTATTGATAAAAGGGTATAGCCACCAAACATACAATGTGGATCTATACTTTGATGACTCGGACTGATCGTAGCCACGAAGAATACACAGTGGATCTACGAGATGACAAGACATAGCCACGACCAATACAAAGTGGATCTATGTGACAGTGTATGTGTCATTGTTCAAAATAAACTCCATTGCAGCCTGGGAAAAGCATGTATCAAAGTGATGGCTCAACCCAGGGTCTTCATACCAATCCCAATATGGTACGAATCCGACCATGTGAATAGATGTTTTGACGTCGAACATGGCAGAAACCACTTTATTACCGGTCAATGGTGTGAACCGTTAACAAGTGCGAGGGAGATCACCATTAATGTCAATGATTCCCAAGGTACCCTAGTACATTCCAGCGAATGTGAATAGATGAGCTGAAGTTGAACATCCGTGGAATCATTCGATCAGAGGTCAATGATGTAGACCCACTGTCAAATGTGAGGAGGCCTGCCATTGAGGCATGCAGGTCCCAAAGTACTAACTGGTTTCTAAGTCTAATTCCCGGATAATGTGTTGAAGTCGACAGGAACAGACTCGTCGAAGGAGGGCCTTGATGTATCCCCCATCAATGACACGAAATGGATATGGAGATGTAATTGGTAGATCAAAAGTACATGGACTGACACAGGTTTTGAGGCAAGATATTAGGGATGGCTGACTCTCGAGGCGGATACTTCCCTTGAACACTGAGGCACAACAGTAGAACATGACATGGACCAAAACTATGCAGTGGGTACTGTGACTTGCGTCGGGTGACCCAAAGGAGTGAAAGGAACTTAGAGGATTGGCTCGGTGCAGAGGTTCAGCATATTATGACATATGAAAATGACAAAGTGTCGTGTTCAAGGGTGACTCTAAGAATGCTAGGTAATGTTCTCAAGAGAGTGCTTGGCTTGCTCCTTTCAATTTTTTCCCCCATCCAGATAGATGAGTACCTCTTTTTGATTTAACAAGCTCGAGGAGGATAACACATGCTCGATATAACTCACCTTCGGTAAGTTCCTCTTCCTTTTTTTAACGGACCGAAAGAAGTAAGGGTTCATTCCCATATGGGCTTGTCGATGTGTGCTTTAACGAGTCCAAAGACAGAAAACTCGAAGGTTTTTCGGGATTATAGAGTTTGGAAAAACACTTAAAAGAGAACTCTCTCAGTTCCTTTTTCGTACAATAGTCCATCGAGACCGAAAAAGGGTTAAATTATCGCTCGAAAGACGCCCTTTCTAACCTTTTAACGAGTGTGAAAGGAAGCAAGATCACTCGACAATCTTTTCATATTTAGAGAGTCTGAAAAGGGTTTAAAGGAGACTCCAGGGGGGTTCCTTTTTCGTGTGTTCGTATCTGTACTGGTCCGAAAAAGAGATAAAACTTTACCCGGTTGCATTCTCATGTATTTATGAGCACGAGAAAGAACAAAGACTAAGCTCGGTATGCCCCCAGCTTGAAAGCTGGTGGCTTGACTCCAAAATGATCATCAAAGGCTGGAGGCTTCTTCTCTTTTGGAAGAACTCCAACTTCCAAAAGGTTATCGTAAGCTTTCCCCCGACCCATCATGTCTCCAGCCTTTGATGATCATTCTGGAGTCAAGCCACCAACTTTCAAGCTGGGGGCATACCTAGCTTAGTCTTTGTTCTTTCTCGTGCTCGTAAATACATGAGAATGCAACCGGGTAAAGTTTTATCTCTTTTTCGGACCAGTACGGATACGAACACACGAAAAAGGAATCCCCAATGGAGTCGCCAGTTTCTGTTGTAGGAAAATCTGCCTGCGGACAAGTAGATCGACCTTTAGAGCTTGACCTTAACCCTAGACAGAAAAATGCTTATCATGGACACTGACCTCCTTTCAAATCCATCTAAGCCTAATGCATGAGAAGGAAGGATGATAGAAGTACCTTTTAACCGACGTTTGTCCCTGCACGCTCCGAGTTGCGCTCCAATCCTTTGCTCCTCGTTGAGGTCTGCGGACAAAACGAGATACGACCACTTCCTACTCTACTGACATTAGCTTGAAAACAGATCTATCATTAAATGATAAGTTCATGTAACATCAGACACAAACTAGAAATAAACAGGCCAAGTTTGTCATATTAATGAGAATAACGATAGCAATGCTTACAATCGTAGATGCGAATGCGACAGCTTCGTCAAATCCTCTTCGTCTAACCCTTGCCTGAAAGATCCACAACCTAGATGACAGCAGCTTCAATGATTACTCTCCTTTGGCTGACTGTGTGTCTCCTCCAAGATCATAAGTTTCATATGCTCCCTTCTTCTCCTCACCACTTATGAGATCATAAGTTTGGTGTAATTCTGCATTTCCCATCCCCACCTATGAGATCATAGGTTTGGTATCATTCTTAATTTTGCAACCTCTTTCACCATTAGAAAGCTTGCTTATATAGCCTTGGAGAGGCTCAACAATCTTGAGATATCCTTGGGGAAGGTGAGGATTTTCCTCCTTCAGTTGAGGATCTGCCTTAGGATCATGGCTGGACTAGGGATTCGAATCCAACTGCCTTCCAAGAATGAAAATATGCTTCCCCCATTCATCTCAACAGCTTAACAACCGCCCAGAATAGGTAGCGCTCCCTCAAAGGGGCCATCAGAGCGCTGTAGCACTCCCTGGTAAGCTTTAGGATGCGCCAGTGCCATCAAAATCTATAGCGCTCCCTCAAAAGGGCCATCAGAGCGTTATAACGCTCCCTAGTAGGCTTTAGGGGGCGCCAACGCCCTCACAATCTATAGCGCTCCCTCAAAAGGGCCAAGGAGCGTTATAACGCTCCCTAACAGTGTATGGGGGAGCGCCGGCGCTCCGAGATAGTGTAAGGGGGAGCGCTCCTCTCCAAAACTCAGTTTTTGAGGTGCTTTTAGGTTCCAAAAGGTTTGCAAGCCTGTTGACTCATTTCTCCTCTTCCAAATCAGATGTTTGAGGTGTTTCAAGTGTCCTTATCATGTCGTTATGGGTACGACATAGGCATCATGGCAGTATTCTTTGCTTGACACTTGCAACACTTGTGAGCAACATACAACACTTGCAACTTTGTGAGCAAAATGCAACACTTGCAACACTTGTAATGACGACACTTGCGACACTATCAAAGTGAGTAATTTTGATGTGTAACAAGACTACCCTCACACAGGACAACTTCGACTTCTTGATCGTCACGCTGAATGATGCCTCACTAGAGATCGCAGAAAGGCAAGAAGCGAATCATGAGGAGATATTCAGCTGACTCAAGGGTGAACTTAAAGAAGTGCAACAGGCACTCCAGCCCATCCAAGCCATTTATACTACACCCTTGACGACGGGAACAACAGGGACAAGCAATGAGCCCACTCAACTACACCAGATCGTTGAGAAAGTCGAAGCGTGCTTTCGACGAGCTCATGAAGACACAACACAAGCCACTTAGGCTTTGGCACAAGTACAGAGCGCACTTATAGAACAACAGAGGAAGGTAGAATAGAACAACTTTCCTTACAAGTGAAGTGGGAGGAGGAGAAAGCACAGTTACAGTGGAGCAAGGAACAATTGTTAGCAGAGAAACTTGACATGCAGGAATGAGTTCACAAAGCACTTCACTCTGTGATGGTAATTGAAGTGAATATGGAAGAACGTGTCCCTCAGCAGGTGACATAACTTGAATAAGTAATCTAGCAACTTCAGCAGTGCATCGCAGATCTGGAACTTCATACCATACCAGAGACTCCCCAAGAAGTAAGAGATCTAAGGGAGGCAACTGCCCGTAGCGCAGTTGACAGGTTAAAAACCTTGGCTTTGGAATGTAAGCAGCTGAGCGCTAGAAGCGCCCAGACTTATGAGAACCTCAAAGAGAACCCCAAATTGCAGACATTGGAAAGGAATCTCCAAGATGCCAAGAAACATGCAGTTACGCTACAGGTGTAGCTGAAGGCCTTGACCCCAGTCGAAAGAATGAAGCGATTTCCAGAACAATGCACCGCCCAACAGCAGGTACACATGTTGCAAAGTAAAGAGATGGAAGTCTCTCAATGACTTCAACCCCTCCAGGAGAAATCATGCCAACTATTCATTGAAGTTGAGAGCCAGGTAGCCGATCTTGAACAGGTTGTTATCACTGCAGAACAATGCATGGAAGGACCAGTAAACAACGTAGTGATCCAGGAGTTCACTGAGCAAGAGGTCGTCGCACTACAGCAGGTCGAAGTAACTCGGGCCAAGATCGAGACATTTGAAGTAGAGTTGATCAGACCAGAGTGACTTGGGATGAGTCCCAGGTGAGCATTGGGGGGCTGTTGGCCCTCGACCAAGTTTTGAGGAACACTTGGTTATATTTGACCATTTTTGGACTTCGACAACCTTTCAAAGAGGGAGCTCTAGGCAAAGCAGAGATCATGGGATTTCAGCCCAATTTTGGGACTTTTTAGGGTTTGGGTTTAATGTAATGGGAAAGGGATGTCGGCCTGTGGGTTTACTGTTTCAGGATAAATCCGTGAGTGCAGACACAAACCGATCTCCCTAGACCCACCTGGATCTAGAACAAAACATGACAGAATAATACACTTTCCCTAGATCTAGCCTATTGAATGAACTAAGAGGTAAGGATTATAGACATACCTTATGAACGCTTTCCTTAGATCTCTGTTGTTCCAAGCTTCACTCTGATGCTCTTGTGCCATTCCAATTACAACAACACAAACCAATCGGGGTAAAGGCAGATTAATATATTCAATAGCTAGTCTATACATATGATCAAGGAGTTATGTAATAAAGTGACATCATCTTTATGGGAAAGGGACATATTGTTGTATTGAATTAACTGAAAGTGAAACTTACAACTTGAGCCTTGATGTCGTAGGTCTCCTTTCGATGGCTCCTAGCTCTGACACACACACTTGCTCATGCATGAAGAAAATCAACCACTTGTGATGACCTTGTTGTTGCTCTTGCTGCTGTAGCATCAGTCCTCCATACAGTCTTGCACTAATTCTCTAATCAATCTCTAGCTAGCTTGCTACTTGTTTGATTAACCCTTTCCATGAGAAATCTCCTCAATATATAGGAGAAGATAGATTAGTTACTTGGATAGGAAATGATCCCAATATATCTGGAATGCCAGCACTTGAACAACCATTCGAAACCAACTCATGTTTCTAGAAGATCCCCTTCTAGAAGATTCGAGATCTTATCTTTTTCCTTCCTTTGGAACATGTTCGCACCCTGGCTATAGTTATAGTGCGAGAGGTTCGCACCCCAGCTTAAAGCAGCATGCGAGAATCAGGCATTCTCACAGGCAAATACATAGGTAGCCTACGAACATCCCTTAAAAGCATGATTTTGGAAGCAGACAAATGTAACTTCTTTCAGGAAAGTATTCTTAGTGAAGAGCTTGATTTTCTATCATCATAACATCATCATGACATCATCACAATGACCAAAATTGCGGATAACAGAATGCCCCCCCAAATTCTGAGAGTGGAATGAGTGACAGTCAATAGACTTTGTAAGATGCATGTGTGTGTCGAGAACCAAGAGTACATCTAATCGGAAGCCTGCAAACATCCAAGAATTAGCAGAATATAATGTATATCAATTCCTGAGGTAGGCATTCCCATACTTAGATCATAGACTGATGACATCATAAATAAAGGACATGGCC
This sequence comes from Picea engelmannii, assembly GCA_009831015.1. Lineage (NCBI taxonomy): Eukaryota > Viridiplantae > Streptophyta > Pinopsida > Pinales > Pinaceae > Picea > Picea engelmannii. The sequence continues at coordinate 54,019 of ML811765.1, forward strand.
ACCAATCATACACTGTGGATCCATGCAGTCATAATATAGCACAACCACCTGAATACACCGTGGATCTATGCGACAAATTTTCAGTCAAGATGACATAGCCACGAAACATAGACAGTGGATCTATGTGTCGCAAATCACACATACTCCATCACAACCTGGACCATAAAGACAATATCCAGGGTCTTCAATCCCATCACCCAGAGTACGAATCTAACCATGTGATTACATGTGTCGAAGTCAAACATGGTAGAAACCACTTGATTACCGGTCATTGATGTAACCGTTAACACGTGCGAGGGAAATCACCATTCATGTCAATGACTCCCAAGGTACTACAGTACAATCCATCGACTGTGAATAAATGAGTTGATGTCGAACACCCGATGAAATTTCTCGATCAGGGGTCAATGATGTAAACCCACTGTTGAAAGCAAGGAACTTGCCATTGAGGCATGCAAGCTCCAAGGTACTGAATGATTTCTAAGCCTTGGTTCCGGATAATGTGCTAAAGTCAACGGAACAGGACTCGTCACAGGAGCGCCTTGATGTATCCCCCATCAATGACACGAAATGAGTAACTGAGTTTGAAAATGAAACAGAGTACATGGCAATTGGACTTTGGACACAAGGAAGGCCGACACGGAATGGAAGGATAACTGCAGATGGCCGACTCAAATATAGGTTTCAGACGGATAGCTCTTGAACATATGAATGACATGACCAATGATTAGGCAACATTGAATCAAAGACGACACATGGAAAGACCTTGTTATCAAATCGAATGAGAGATGAATGGATTTCCCAAACCGGCTTCAAATTATGAATAGGGGGTGTCATTTTCAAGAGCGACACTTACTGCCAATTAACACAAAGATGAAACATATCCCTTTCCCAAATTTTCCCCCACCATTTCTGGCAAGTACCTCTTTATTTTTACGCAATCTTGAAGAGGATCACATATGCTTGTTGATATAAGCTCATCCTTCAAACGAGTCCCTCGGAGTATTGTTAACGAACCCTAGGAAGGAGTGGTTCGGTCCCATCACGGGTCTGTCAATGCTTGTTTAACGAGTCCAGAGATAGTAAAATCGAAGGTTTTTTAGGATTATAGAGTTTGAAAAAACACTCAAAAGAGAACTCTCTCAGTTCCTTTTTCGTACAATAGTCCAACGAGACCGAAAAAGGGTTAAAATATCGCTCGAGGGACGCATACTTCAAATACTTTAACGAGAATGAAAATAGCAAGATCGCTCGGCAATCTTTTCATGTTTAGAGAGTCTGAAAAGAGCTTAAAGTTAACTCCAGGGGGGTTCCTTTTTCATGTAACCACAGCGAGCCTGGAAAAGAGATAAAACAATGCTCGATCACGTTCTTATATTTTTGACAAGCGCAAGAATGGATAAAAGGTGCTTGAGGTTTTATATCAAAACCATAAGAAACAAACAAAATCACACCACACCGCAAAAGTTTTTGTCCATAATCATCTGCATTGGGTACCTGCAAGTCATTTTACTCACTTCCATATTAGTAATTAGGGTAAAATAATGAATGAACATGAAAAAACCCACTTTTAACATGGTAAAAAGTAAATAAAATAAATCCATAACACATTTTACCATATCATTTTACCCTTTTACCATTTGAGTACAAAAAACTTCCATTTTACCTTCTACCTTCATCGTCGATTTTTGGGAGCTTCGAGCCATCATTCTTCGAACCGTCTGCGGTGTTTTGGTAAGCTCTCCTTGCTTTATCTTTTCATGGTTCAAATTCATGATTTCATTGGTTAAATTCCAAGTTTTGAGTTAATTTTTGAAACCCTATGCGTGTAGAGGGATTCTCGCAGGCTGCCCATACGGGGCCTGCGAGAATGCCTCATTCTCGCAGGCGGGCCTAAGGCAGCATGCGAGAAGTTCGCACTGTGTGCCATAGGTCACCTGCGAACAACACAAAGTTCAAAAAAGTTTGTAATGTTTAGCCAATAAAAAGGGTTTATTCCATGAAAGAGAGTTTTAACCATCTTCATATGTTCCTTATGCAGGTTTATAACCATCATAATGGTGCTCGAATGGAGAGAACGGGAACACGAGGAAGATAATACAAACGCCGAAAATCACCCTCCAACCATTGCTTCTCTAAGAGATTGCGGTCTCTTGAAGTATTTCCCCATACCGGGCATGAGAGCCCAAGTTCGATTGCTAGAATACTTGGTCCGGATGTGGGATCTGGATCAACAGGTTTTTAATGTCGGAGCTCACACATTGACTATCGACATTGAGGACATATATTTCTTGACTGGGCTATCCCGGCGAGGGTCATATGTCAGTTTGACTGGTAGCCGAAGGGGTGGTTTAAAAATGAGTGAGTATTGTCGAGATTATTGCGTGCCTGAGGCTGAACGACAAAAAGGGAAAGTGTCCATTTGGGGAGTGACTGATATAACTCTCCGTACCATTCTCTTCACCATCTCTCGGATGGCAGGAAGTGTTTCCCCACATATGGCTCTACAGAGCTATTTTCAGTATGCCATCGAGTGTACTGAGCCCTGGGTCTTCAACTGGGCTCACGCAGTTTTACGCAGTCTCAAAAAACAACTGACCAAATGCAGGCGTGGGGAACTAAAACAGTTTGATTATGGATCATTGCTGGTGTCTTTCTTCTATGAGAGAGTTCCTGTGTTTAGACTTCAGGCAGAGTGGCACTTTCCAGGTCCCAGGGATCCACGGATGTTACGATGGTGTCAACTCATGGCTAGACATGTGGCAGGACCGATCGTCAGGTATGATGATCTCTTCTTCGACTGGCTTCAAGGCCAGGTTCTGATGATAGAAGATTATGCGTATGCTGGCTTAGATTTCCGTGGTGATCCTGACCTTGCACTGCCTGAGGATGCATAGTGGGGAAACCTTGGTAAGAAGTACACCAATTTTCATTTTTTAAATGTTTTTGTATTTTTAACATATTTAAATGTTTTTGTTTTTATGGTTTTATCCAAAGACTAACACCAAATTCTTGTTGATAACACAGACGTTGGGGCATACAGACTTGCTGGTAGTTCTCCTATCCAGCGTCGAGGAGAGGCAGCCGTAGCAGTTCCACAGTATGCTGAGGACTATCTGACAGTGGAGCAGAACTTAGAGGGTCTGATGGCAGACGTTCCAGAGATGACTCTGGAGGAGATTCCACGACGCGATCAACATCACACTATGAGAGTCTCTGCCTCTATGGGTCACTTGCTCCGCAGAGTTTCTAGGACCTTAGTGTGCTATCATGAACATCATTAGTGATGTCACTTTATAGAAGCCAGGAGCTTCAATTTTTGATATTTTGGTCTTCAGACACATTTTGTAAAAACAAACTTTGATCGTTGTATATATATATATATATATATATATATATATATATATATATATATATATATATATATATATACATGGTTTCTACCGGCTTACTTTACATTTGTGTACAACTTAATTTCTTTGATTTATAAGTGATTTAAATGCCTTTCCAATACATAATTAGCTAAAGCATCAGTCAATGTATTAAGACATCTAGGAATGTGTTGATATTCTATGTAATCAAAATGTCGTTCCAAGAGGCGAATCCGCAAGTATACCCTTAATAAAGTAGGAATTCGAATAGAATATACATTACTGAGCTGTAGTACTACCAACTGTGAGTCAATTCAGACAACCAAATGACGAATTCCAAGAGAGATAGCATCAACCAGTAATTCAACCACGGCGCTATACTCTGCGATGTTGTTGGTTGCTCGGCCAAGACATATACCTCGTAGAGATATGAGTTCATTTGTCGGGGCATAGATTGTCCATGCAGAGGAAGCTAAGTTCCGAGTACTACGGCTAGCACCGTCGACGAAGCCAATGTAAGGCAGCGAAAACTCCAACATCTGGCAATCAAACACAATGTCACGTAAGGGTAGAGACCAGATAACGTCAAAAACAAAACTAAAGTAACACACTCACGCAGTATGATACATAAAATACAAGTACTCATGCACAAATGACTTATGCGTAGTACTTCTTTAAGTACAACCCATTCCTGGGTTCACTCAAAGGTACACCATCATAATCGACTAATTCATACACTCCTTTTTCTAACACTCTGCTAACAATGTAAGGCCCACGCCACATTGGTTCGAATTTTCCAGCTCCTAGGACATATTTATCTTGTTCATATAGAAGAACAAGATCTCCTTTAGATAAGACACGAGGTTTGACATGCTTGTCATACTGTGCCTTAACACGTTTCTTCTGGGCTTCTATTACAAGAGTAGCGTCACAGCGAGTTTCGTCTAATCGCATCAAATACAACAGACGTTCCTCTTCGGCAGAAGTACTAGGTAAGAGTTCTACAGCTAGCTTCAAAGACGGTATTTCACATTCTATTGGAAGAATGGCTTCCATGCCATAAACTAATCGAAAAGGTGTGAATCTCGTGGAAGACTTAACATATGTCCGATATGCCCACAATGCCGAAAATAACATTGTGTGCCAGCTGGTTTTATGTATTCCTATCATCCATCGAATCATAGTGATGAGAACCTTATTGATGGCTTCGACCTAGCCATTAGCCTATGGATAATAGGGTGTTGAGCTATCATGTCGAAGGCCCAACTTCTCTGTAAGTTCAGACATCATATAATTCCTAAAATGACTACCGTGATCGGTAACGATAGCATGAGCAACACCAAAACGAGTGATGACATGGTTAAAAATAAATAACGCTGCAGTCTTCCCAGTATTATCAAATGTCGGCATCGCCTCGACCCACTTAGTAAAATAATCAACAGCTACAATAATATAACCATGCCCCCCGACCGAGTGAGGGTGAGATGTCATGAAATCAATGCCCCATTTAGCGAAAGGACCTACTGAGACCACAGGATGAAGGGGAGCAGGATGTGACCGAATCTTCTGATTATAGGTCTGGCAGGTATGACATTTCTGAACAGCAGTAATGCAGTCAGTGTATAGGGAAGGCCAAAAGTAACCTGCGCGCAAGATTTTCTGGGCAGTAGCATACCCAGACATATGAACACCACATGCTCCTGAATGACAGTCATTCAACGCTTTCTCAGCTTCTTCAAAAGTCAAACAACGCCGAAAGACAGAGTCAATGCCTCGATGGTAAAGAGTATCGCCGAGGATAATATAATGACGTGCTTGATAACGGACGCGACGTCGTTCGTTACTGGACAGAGCAGGCCGGAAAGTTTGAGTTTGGAGATATATAATGATATCTCTGTACCAAATATCGTCGGTATTGATAAGGAAAAGTGATTCATCAGGTAACAAATCAACTGCTACCTTTTCCGTGGCAGTGTGGGGAAAATCACAAAGTATCTCGGCGAAAACTAGGGATTTCTTCGACGTGGCTCGATCGAATTCCAAATCGAACTCCTGGAGAATAACAATCCACTTGGAGTACTTGCCCCCCAGCAATTGACGTGTCAATATATGTTGCATGGGGTTACAGTGTGAAATCACTGTAGTCTTCCTGGAGAGAATATAATGATGAAAACATTGAACTGCTTGGACAACAGCCAAGGCCAGCTTCTCAACATGTTGGTACTTGATTTCCGTGGATGATAAACTTCTACTCAAGTAATAGATAACATGTTCATCGTGGTTATCATCCTCTTGAACGAGGACCATGCTGATAGTATACTCAGACGCAGCTAGATAAAGAAAGTAATCTCTACTATAATCCGGAGGGAAAAGAAGAGGAGATTTTGTGAGGGACAATTTCAAGGCTTCAAAAGCGTTGTTAGCAATCTTATCCTAGACAAACTCTGAATCTTTATTTAGAAGACGTGTAAAACCCCGAGTAATCTCAGCGTAATTCGGGATGAAGCGACGAAGAAAGTTTTCTTTCCCCTGCAAACTTTGTAACTGGCGTAAAGAAGAAGGAGGAGGGAGATTAAGAATCGCCTCGACCTTGATAGGATCTACCCGGATCCCATGGAGTGAAACAATGAAACCGAGGAGACGGCCCGATTCTATGCAAAAGACACATTTATGAGGATTCAAGCGAATGCGATAGAATCGACAGCGAACAAAAATTGCTCGGAGATGATTAGGGTGATCGACTCGACATAAAGAGTGAGCCGACAAATCATCCAAATAAGGTTGAACGATATGCTTGATATCGTGAAAGCATAAGACATGGCACGTTGGAACGTTGCACCTGCGTTCTTTAGACCGAAAGGGAGTTTTCTATAGGCGAAAGTACCCGAAGGACAAATAAAATACATTTTATGTTGGTCCTCAAGAGCGATATTTATTTGATTATAGCCGGAAAATCCATCCATGAGGGAAAAGATTTCACTATCGGCACAGTCATCGACGATCTGGTCAACGAAAGGGGTTGGAAAATTGTCCTTTGGACAAGCTTTTTTGATATCCTGATAATCAACACAAACGCGTATACTACCACCTTTCTTATCAATCGGTACGGGGTTGGAAACCCACTCTGTCAATGCCACGGGATAAATAAAACCGGCTTTAAGAAGTTTTTCAACTTCGAGTTTAATGGCTGCTGTTTTACGTGGATGGATAGGATGGAGGCGTTGATGGACTGGTTTAGCTCCGGGGTATGTCTTAATCTCATGAATGACGATAGCAGGGTCAATACCCGACATCTCTTCGTAACTCCATGCAAAGATATCACGAAATTCTTTAAATAGGGAAGTATAAGTGACAATTTCTTCGGGAGAACACGAAGCTCCAATATGAACGTTCTCGACTATTCTAGGTTTCACAGAAATATCTATGGGTATCGTGGGCGAGATGTTACTGAGGTTCCCTTCTGCAAACACATCTCGTGTAGATTGGGGAATAGTGGATATAACAACAATGGTCGATGGAGTCGAAATCCGCTGATAATTCTCAAGAGTTTGTTGTTCCAGAAACAGTATGGAACGATGATGCCCATCGTCCCAAGGGGTGTCCTCCATGACGGACATGATCGTCTCGTCAGTGGTAAAAATGACATGGAAAGGATCAGGAGACAACTCGTCAAAAGAAGAAGTAAGGGTTGCCGATTGAATGGCTTGATAAGCAGACTCAACCGGACTTAACGGCATGACATCGCCGAAACGAACATGATCTCTAGGATCAGGGACTATCCAAGGGTCGTCAGACACAGGGAGTTCATGAGGCACAGAAGAGATCATATTAATAGAAGCAACTGACGGGCGTGGAATATCGGTTGGTGGTGGTATGGGAAAAGTACCCATTAACGAAGAGTCTTTTAAGAGATTGACTCCAACATTCTCATAACCCGGTGGGGTTTTAGCTATGAATGACAAGTTGCCAGTGCGAGTATCAGCATTAAAGAAGGCAAGCTGATCAACCGTAACCACTTTTCCTTGGTGAGGAAATCGTACGACATGGAACAGGGTTGACACAACAGCACGCATAGAATCGACCCAGCTACACCGAAGTAGAAGATTATAATCTAGGGGAGCATCGAAAACTTCCACTTCAACCTGGACGGTTTTACCTTCGAGAGTGATAGGAAACGATGGAAGAACGTCGTAAGGCTTAAAACCAGAGCCATTGAAGGCTCTCAATGTGTTTTGTGATTCGTTCAAGGGAGGAGAGCCGATGGCTTTCCAACAAGTAAAAGACATTACGCACGTAGAGGCACCCTCGTCAACAACAGTCCGACAAATGCTCTTGTCGGTGACAATAACTTGGATTTGAAATGCAAGTTGTGGGGGTAACCTAGTAACATGGTCTTCCAAGTCAAAGACTATCAAGTTTGTATCAGTAGGATCAATTCCACCTATGGCTTTCAACAGGGCCCTTCGTTGCGCAGGACAAGACTAAAGGACTTCAAGGGCAGACATCGCTGAAGGTGCTTGGGCCAGATCTTCCACAATACTGTAGTTCTGGGTTGCACGGGCGTGAGGATTGAATGTTGACTTCTTAATGACACCTTTCGGGGGTCGTAAAACTGTGTCAAGACTCGGTCGTTCGAGATGAAGAGGACCGGTCGTAGGTGGATTCGGCGGAGAGCGTTGTACCAAATCAGGAGGCAAATCATCAACCTTCTCCTTAGAAGAAGTATAGTCTTTAGCTCTAGTGGTAAGGGAAACATTGCCTTTTCTGGAATCACCATTGCACATCAAAACATAAGAGTTTGTAGAAGTAGAGGGATGGTCGTGGATGACCAACGAAGCCTGTTGTTGAGATGGGAAGGGTTGAGACAAGACTGTCGGAGTAGAGGGTTTGGGTGTTCCTTGAAGGAACTTGTTAACCTCGGCACGTCTCGGACAATCCTTCGTGTAGTGATCGTCACCACAGATAAGGCAAGGGTAGCGTGGTTTGCGCTTATCCCGGTCATCAACAGGAGGGGATTTGGTTTGCTCATTCAGATTATTATTTTTACCCTCCTTATTCTTGCCTCTCCCTTTCTTAGATTTGTTCTTACCGGTCGGCGTAGATTGAACTACGTTCACTTCAGAGGTTTTACCGGCGGGAGGAGCAGGAGACGGAGCATTTTGAACATTAGAAAAATTGGATTTAGGGGTTGTAGTTGAAACAGAATGTGAGTGCTTATGAGTGGAACCAATCACACCATCAGCTGCATGCGAGGCAGCCGGAGTAGCAGAAGTGCTGGAAGTTCCAGGACGAGGTAAATCAGGTAGTAAATCATACAAGGTTCCCATTTGCGAATAAACGATATCAAGATACTGAGCACGACTAATAGCCTGCTCTTCTGTGACAACACCGCCCATAGCAATGTCTTTACCAATTTTGTTTACAAAATACTTTGTAAACCATTCTGCCAGTAACTGATCAGGAAGCTCAAGTTTAATGAGACGTCGCCTCCATCGCCACTCATGAATATGATCAGATATATGAGTGCTCGAGCTTTGTTTGAAGGAGGTTAAAATTTCAGTTCCGGTATTGTAATGGATTGGTAACTGGTAATGTGTTAAAAAATCCATTGCAAGGGTGTTGAAATCTGAAAAGAAACCTCGTTGTAATTCAATGTACCACTTTGCAGCAGCACCTGTAAGAGTTCGTTGAAAAAGACACAATCGAATGGAGTCGTCCATCAACGAGTTGGACGAACACCACAAATGGAAAGTCATGACATGATTATTTGGGTCTTATCCCACCTTCCCATCGAATTTTGGAATATCCGATGGAAGCTTTGCAGGAATAGCAGGCCATTGGGGAGAGTGATGAATAGGATCATTAAGAATCCTAGACAAATCTGGCAGATCCAAAGTAGCAAGAAAAGGCAACTGTCGATTCACTTGTGGATACTTGTGACTTTGGGGTGGAAGCCCCGTTGGCAGACCAGTAGGAGCATACGCAGACTGTCCGTAGAGGGAAGCTCAGGGTTGGTTTGGTGGTGGCTGGATAGGGTAGTAGCCCCAAGGATTAAAACCTTGAGTTTGAGCAGGGACTTGAGGTTGAGTAGTCTGACCCGAACCCCAAATAGGATTAGTCACACCCGAATATGGTTGGCCTGTAGTAGGGACAACTTGTTGCCCCCCAGTGTTTTGAGGAAAGTTTTGCATAAGTTGATTCCAATACTGGGCCAATGCAAGAGGTATGTTTTTTCCTAAAGGTGAGGTTGGGCCCCCTATCAAAGGGACAGTTCCACCCGGAAGTTGTGTGCCAACTGTAGGTTGTGTAGTCACTGTATTATGTCCCAGAAAAGGAAAAGGAATCGTATTACCCTGTCCACCAACCAGAATGTGCAAGTTTGGTGCAACAGTTGGAATAGTGCTACTAGTATTAGGATTTCCAGTAGGAAATTGAGGGAGTGTTGGGATGAAACCGGGAATAGGATGCCCAGGAAACTGAGGACCACCTGGAGAACCAGCTGGGGTTTGTGGAGGCGTTGGATGGGAAACATTCAACAAAGGATTCAACGCATGGTAACCAGGGGTTAAATTCGGGTTGACCTCAGGCATTCGCTATGTGTTGATAGGGGCAAGAGTAGTTGCAGGAATCTCAGTTTGGACACTCGTAGTATTCGTGAGGTGGGCCATCTCGGGAGGAAGAACAAAACGATAAGTGGTAGTCTCAGGTGTAGTCTCTGTCTTAGGAGACACAGGAGGGTTGATTTCGTAGACAGGAGGTGACTCAGTACCAAACATGACTCATCGGAAATCACCTGACCAAAAAGGATCTTGGCCAACTACACCGTGAGAAGGCCCAACAGTCGATTCAGAAGATGTAACAATGGTTTCTTCAGAAGGATTTAATCGTCCAACAGGTCATTCACCACGACGAATGCGATAGTCCTCTATAGTATTGGTAATTTGAAATTCAGCAAGAGGATCAGTGGGTTCTACTTGTGGAGGTGGTGTAAAAACTTCTGGGACATCACTTACGTCCACGTGTGGTAGAGTAACCAGGGGGATTTCACCTGGACGAGGAGAGTCCTCAGGGGTACCCTCAGGTGTTGCTGTATGTAGAGGTTGTGAAGCTTCCGGATGTTCCGGGGACAAACCTTGCATCCTACGTGAACGTCGTGGGGGAGAAATTGTAAACAAGTAACAAACTCCACAACATAAACCCTATGGTCACTTTCGAGAAACAAACAACACACTCTAGTAAATAAAATCTAGGAGCAATCACCAAGCAAACAATACCTTCTAATATCGAAGCCACTAGTTGGTGATGAAATCCAACATCGCAACAACAAGACGAGAAGGGGTGAGGCTAAGGTGGAAAAGTTACATTGACGACCTTCTTAACAGACTTACGCCCTGGTGCAAGCTCCCACACATAATCGTGGGTATACCCTCCAAGGAGCCCGAGTGAGTTTGATCAACGTCAATTCCAGGTACCATGAAGACTTTCCCCTCCACAGTCACCTTGGGTAAGAACCTAGAGAGATAAACCACTAAGGTCACCACAAACAACAGTACAGCCTGGGGGAACAATCGACAGTCCGATCCACACGCAAAGGCAGGGTATCTAGCCCAAAACCAACTCAAAGGCTTCCACTCATAATTGTGGGTATACCTCGGAGTGATCCCCGTAATACGTGCAATCTCTACACCGATGTCAACAAAGCAGGGTTAGTAACTCTACCAACACCAATGCGACC
>ML811765.1:77692-90053 GCA_009831015.1 Picea engelmannii
TCAGCCCTTCTGGGTATAAAACTTTCCTTTATGTATTTCTCTGATATGTCTTCTCTGTAATGCCACAGGTCTGATCAAAATTGGATGTTCCAAGTGGAATTTACGGTAACTTCCCCACAACTTGCCGATTTTTGGCCTTTCCATAAGTTCTCACTTGTATAGTATGCCCCGCAAAAAATAATTAATATAAAATTCTGAAACTCGTACCCAAAATACTACAGACTGTTCACGATCCAATGCCACCAGTCCCACACAATTTGGATACTCTAGGACGAAGTTATGATTGTTTTACCCGGAACACCTTCTTGAGACTAGTCAAATACCCTATCTTACACAGGGTGTATCTACAAATTTAAGATGAAAAAAAATCTGAAATTTTAACCACAACTACAATTCTAATTTCTCTAAATTACCTCCAGATTTCAGGGTCTGAAACGTTACAGAAAATTGTTTATAGTTAAAATGCCACAATGACTCATTTCAGGATGATTCCAGAACCCGATCTTGTACAAGCTGTATCTCGGAAAGTATAAGGCCTCAGGAGCTGAATTTTTAACCCAAGGTACCTTGATCTATATTATAATTACCCTCCAAGACGATCCTTATGAAACGTTGTAGAAAAAGAGTTATAGCGAAAATTCCACGGTGTCTCAGTTGTAGCAGCGAAACCCCAAGACCTTGAGCTCTGATACCATATGTTAAGAACCAAACATCAATATAGCATAGAAAAACCTCAAGAAAAGTACTCAATGCCTTGAAAAAGAGATAATATCAGATAATAAGCCTCTTCGAGGGGGAAACCTCCTTTTACCCCACTTAAATGTTCAAGTACAAGATGATTCAAAATGAAAATGTCTCCTTGGTATATATAGGAGACTAGGAGGTTTTAATTGCCTAAAGCCGACATAAATAAAATAACATTACTAATCTAAATCACAACTAATGGCCTAAAGCCGACATAAATAAAATAAAATTACTAATCTAATATGCCCCAATTAAGTGGTAATGAGCCAATATTAGGGCTTAACAAATCCCCCAAGTCAATGATGATGTCAACATGGCATCATGCTGATGTCATCATGCTGACATCAACAAAGTGACATGTGGCAGCACAGGCAATAGGGTGACTGGGCAGTGACTGGGACCAATCCCACTTCACCAAGTGGCACATGGTGGACCAATATAGAGTTGACAAGTGGCATGATTGAGGACCAATGAAAGGGTGCCACGTGGCCCAGACATGGGATGCCACGTGGCACCCCATCACTAGTTGAATGGAAAAATTATTTTGGAGCTCATGGAGTTCGACTCCATGACCCATTGGCAAAGAAAATGCCTTGAGAAATGACTAAATGCCAATGATCCACACATTTGTTTGGGTTTTATAACCCACTTTAAACTATATAAAGTTTATGTGTTATGTAAGGAGGGAAGAAAGGGGCTAGGGCTAAGCCCCAGCCCGTGATTTTTGTTGTTGCATATAACCATAGTGGCATAGGTTCCATATACCTAACCACCAGCGCGGGCCACGTACTATTAAACATAAAGGGCACCAATAAATGGGGTGTAACCATAGCACCAACTGCCATAAAACTTGGGAGCTGGAACCATATGCTAGGCGCATCGTTTGGGGACTTAGTCCTATCGTTAATCACCATATGACCCAGTTTTTGGGCTAGAGGCCAGCGCACAACCCTTTGGGTTGGCTCTTGGCCATATCTAGATTGCATGTGACCAATAAATGGGGGCACACACTGGGTATAAGGGGATTATCCCAAATTTATATGCAAAGTGGGTTATTTACTTTGGGTTATGGATTTTATTTTGATTTTTAGCCTGTTAATAGAGGATTTTGCCCATTTTGGGGGGATATTGGGCTCTTTTTGAGGCCAGATTTTGGGACAAAGTTGGGGGATGATAAAAAACTTCATATCTATATAAAAAATTCCTTCTTGAGGCCATGGACAGAGATTCAGAGCATATTTATGCTGAAGTAAATGCAATCCAAAGCCATTTTTATGCAGGAGCGCACCTTTATGGGCCATTTCTGGGAGCTCTGGTCATCCCTTTTGAGTGCATATCTGGTAGAAAAATACTAGATCAATCTTGTAGCCTTATGGAACTGCTGAGATGTACTTATTGATCTTTGAACAAAAATAAAGAATCCTCGCCCACTAAGACAAGGGCCCAGAGACGTAGGGGAGATTGTCGAACTCCGTTATCTCTTCTCTTGTTATGGTTTGTTGTTATTGTTGCTTCATTTCAGTTCTGTATATGTGTTCATGACTTTGATATATTCTCATATATTCTTCATCTTTCATTAATCTTCCTAAATGGTTAATAAACGCATGCATAATAACTCAACCATGGTCATTTAAAAGATCATTTTCGGATCAAGTGGTATCAGAGCTAGTTGACATTTGGATTTGAGTTTTTCATGTTAACCAGGGAAAGGCTACAACGTGTTGAAGGTGAGATTGTTGCAGAGAATCCATTAATTAGATTGAGAAAGAGATCTTCTCACACTGAGAATATGGCATCGGAAGAGGGACTTTCTCAGGATGAGAAAGATTTTCGAAATTTTTTCTTTGCTATGTCGGAGATGATGAAAGTTTTGTACGAGGATTACTTGGAACGTAAGAAACCAAATTTGGGTGAATATTCAAAGGGAAAAAGTGAAGAAGGAGAGTATCCTCCTCATATTCCTCCTTCACCTCCATCATCACCTGCTTCTTCTCCTTCTTCTTCAAGTTCAAGTTCTAAATACAATGCAAAGAAACATGTTCATAAACATAAGAATGAAATTCCATTATTAAAACTTGATGTTAAATTTGAGTTACCATATATGATGGTGAAGTTAATGCAAATAGACTTGACAATTGGGTCAGGAATATGGAGGTTTACTACAGTGTGCAATAGATCAAGGATGAGGCCACACAAATCAAGTTGGCATCTTTGAGACTTGCAGGTACAACTCTCATCTGGTGGCAAAGAAAGTTGAAAAATGGAATGCAACAAGTGGGTAATGTATTTCCATCATGGAAAAGTTTCATTTTTTCACTTATGAAACAATTCTATCCTTTGGGTTATAAAGAAAAAGAATTAATTGAATGGAAATATTTAAAACCAAGAAAATGACAAGCAATGCAAGAGTATACAGATGGCTTTCAAAAAATGGCTTTGATGTTGGATATCCCTTTACATACACAAAAAACCCTTATGAAGTATATAGGAGGTTTACCTGCACATATTAGAAAAATTGTATTCATGTTTGGACCCACTAATCTTGATGAGGTTTATGTTCAAGCGACATACATTGAAGCATGGAAAGAAGGTGTATCAGGGGAATCATCTTCAAGGAAAGAGGACAAGAGGAAGTGGATAGGAAAAACGGAAAGTTCAGTGGCGAAAAAGGAAGAGAATCCCTCTTGCAAGCATTGCAAGAAAGAGGGGTATGATCAAGAATGATGTTGGTAGTTGCATCCCGAGAAGAGGTCAAAGTGGTTCAAGGAAAAAAAAGGGAGGCAAACAGTTGCAACGACAACATGACCACAGACTTGGGATCAGATTCAGGTGATGAATCAAAGGTTTCATTGGTTGGTATGACAGGTAAAATTGGTGAAGGAATTGATTGTAGAAGTAACTTGTTTCATATAAGGGTAATCATGCAACACACTAATATAGACACATTAATCGACAGTGGATCTCAATCTAATCTAATCTTAGAAGAATTGGTTAAGCAATTGGGGTTAACAACACAAGTACATCATAAGCCATACACACTTAAGTGGATAAGAAATCATCATCAAATGAACATAACAAAGCAGTGCACAATCAAATTTGAAATTTCATCTAAGTATGTGGATGAGGTAACATGTGATGTAGTGCCATTAAGTGAATGTGGAATGGTATTAGGTAGTCCATATTTATATGATCGAAAGGCAATATTCAACAGGACAAATGATCAATATCAATTAACCAAAGCAGATCAAGACTATGGGGTTCATGCTCATCATGTTAAGGCAAATAAAACACTTCAAACAATGGAACAATTAAATAAGGTAGTTCAAGCAAGAAGCAAACCAATAATTGTTTCAAATGAAGTAATCGATCTTAAGCAAGAACAAGAAATGATTGTTGAATGGAAAATCAATCATAGTTTGCTTCAAGAAAAACTCACGTTTTGCAAATATTACAAGTATATCATCTCATTTGCAACCATTTTTTTGATGCTATCATTAGCAATGTTGTCTACATGGATGATAGTGGATTCAATAAAATGTTACAGGGTTCAAATGACTAAAAATATGTTATCAATTGTCATGATTGTGTTATAGCTGATCTTGATAAGACAGGTGCACAAGACAGAGTTCAGAGACAGAGGATAAGCCGAGTGGCCTTTCCTGAGATTTTTGACTAGTCAGTAACCTTTTGGGGACCAAAATTTCCTTAGTGGGGAGGTGTGATCTAGAATTGGATCCAGGAGGCTTCCTAGGTCCAGAAAAGGCTCAAAAATGAAAGTTCTCAGAATCAAATGAAACCAATTCCATTGCCACTGACTCATCGCGCTGATTCCGACCATAAATTTACTTTCTCAAACATGTGTTGTATGTGAAAGTTATCGCACGCTAATCATTTCCCCAAACAACTAAAAATTCAACAGGGAAACTGGAAAAAGTCAATGGTGATGTCAGCATGACTACCTGTTGATGTCATCATGCTGACATCAACAAAGTGACATGTCACAGAACAAGCAGCAGGGTGACTGGGCAATGACACAGACCAATCCCACTTCACCAAGTGGCACATGGTGGACTAATACAGAGTTGAAAAGTGGCAGCATCGAGGACCAATGAAACGGTGCCATGTGGCACCCCATCACTAGTTGAATGGAAAAATTATTTTTGGAGCTCATGGGGTTCGACCCCATGACCTATTGGCAGAGAGAATGCCTTGAGAAATGATCGAATGCCAATGTCCCACACATTTGTTTTGGTTTTATAGCCCACTTTAAACTATATAAAATGTATGTGTTATGTAAGGAGGGAAGAAAGGGGCTGGGGCTAATCCCCAGCCCGCGATTTTTGTTGTTGCATATAACCACAGAGGCACAGGTTCCATATACCTAACCAACAATGAGGGGCCATGTAATATTAAACAAAATGGGGGCCAATAAATGAGGGGTAACCATAGCACTGACCACTATAAAACTTGGGAGTTGGAACCATATGCTAGGCGCACCGTTTGGGGACTTGGAACCATATGCTAGGCGCACCCAATTTTCGGGCTAGAGGCCAGCGCACAACCCTTTGTGCTAGCAGTTGGCCATATGTAGATTACACGTGACCGAGAAATGGGGGCACACACTGGGTATAAGGGGATTAACCCAAATTTATATGCAAAGTGGGTTATTTACTTTGGGTTATGGATTTTATTTTGATTTTTGGCCTGTTAATAAAGGATTTTGCCCATTTTGGGAGGATATTGGGCTCTTTTTGAGGCCAGATTTTGGGAGGAAGTTGGGGGATGATAACCAACTTCAGATATATATAAACTAGGCCTTCTCGAGGCCATGGATGGAGAGTGAGAGAAGATTTATGCTAAAGGAAACCCAAGCCAAAGCCATTTTTATGCAGGGAAGTTGTTGAGGAGCACACCTTTGCGGGCCATTTCTGGGAGCTTCGGTCATCTGTTTTGAGTGTCGTTTCTTCTGCTGGGTTCTATATATCTGGGAGAACAATACCAGATCATTCTTGTAGCCTTATGTAACTACTGCGATGTTCTTATTGAGATTTGAACAAAAATAAATAAGCCTCACCCACTAAGACAAAGTTCTAGAAACGTAGGAGAGATTGTCGAACTCCGTTATCACTTCTCTTGTTATGGTTTGTTGTTATTATTGCTTCATTTTAGTTCTGTATATGTGTTCATTATTGTGATATATTCTCATATCTTCTTCCCCTTTCATTAATCTTCCTAAATGGTTAATAAACGCATGCATAATAACTCAACCACAGTCATTTAAAATATCATTTTCAGATCAATGTATCACATTTAAGCTTGAAGCATACTTCATATAATTCAAGACAATGGGTGACTGCTAGAGTTGGATCACTATTAAATTTAGGGAAATTTTCTCTCCACTCTCTAGAACAATGATTTTGATATCTGTGGATATTTTGAACATCAAAAGAATGGTACACCTTATGGAATTCCCATTGTAAACCCTGTGAGGGCATGGTTCCATTACTTAGGGTAATACCTCAATGGAGTCACCAGATGAGAATAAGGATCATAAAAGGATGAATGGGGTAAAATGGAAACGTGATCTCTTGGAAGGTGGAGTCGCCAGATGATCCTAAAAAGTTCATCAAAGAAAATGGAAAGGGAACTTCCCTTAGGTGGAGTCACCAGGAAAAATAGGGAGAAGCTTTGGGATAGCTTGCAAAAGTGTTGTTAGGGATCATAAGAGGATTCAATATCCTCCTCGGAAACAATGCCAAAATGTTATTGCACAAGTTGTGGGTTGGGAAAATCTTGATCCTAACCATAATATGGTGACAACTAATAGAAAACCTACCCACTGTCACCTTAGATAGGTATTTTCATTAATGAAACCAAAATGTTATCGCACAAGTTGTAGGTTAGGAAAATCCCGAACCAAACCACAATATGGTGAAAACTGAGAGAACACCTACCCACTGTCATCTTAGATAGGTATTCCCATCGCTTTAGAGGTGAAGTGATCATCTCAAGGGGGGATCTTGGGTGACCCTAGGGGGAAATGAGACAGAAAGTGAGATGATGAAATGAAAGCCCTTATAGGTCAAGTTTCTAGAGGAGATAAGGATTGAGAATGAGTCTTGAGAGTGGTTTGAGGTTTCCAAGTCATTGGGTACCTACTGAGAGTGTTTGTACCTGCCTGAGACACAAGAAAAACCAAGTGTTCGCAATATATGTTAGGTGGAAAAAAAATGTAATCTTGATGTCCCTAATTGCAGGAGTAAATATATATATATATATATTAACAATGAAATGAATTAACTACTATAGATTAAACCACTTAAAGAATAAAACATTAGTTGAGTTATGAAGCACAAAACATGTAGATAAGTTCTCAACACTTTAGCACAATTTTAGTGGTATTAGATGACTATTATGATAAGTTTTCAGAGTATATTTATGACATCCAAGTGGTTGTATCAATGATTTGCTACAGAAGAAAATTTTAACCACGAAAAAGAGTAAGTAATCCAACCAAAAGTTAAACAATTAGTAGTAGAATCAAAACAATGTCTTACTAGCAAATTTCCATGGTCAAATTGTAGGTTAAAGTAAAGAAACGTAGATGGTTTTCTGCAGCCCTAATGGTTGTAGATTTTAATTTTTTATACCTCCAATAATATCAAGAGAACTAAGACATGCTAGAGGGGTTAGAAACCTCAAGGCATACACAAAATATTCCAACTTGAACAAGATTGATATCTCACCAAAACATGTTTACCAAGGAAAACAATTTATTTCTCCAATGCATAAAATCAGGTTACTGCCTTTAAAATATGGGTTAATGGAGTTTTTAAGTAAGGCATTATATCAGAAAATTCCATAGGAGTGTAAATCCTTTTACTCCCTAGGGCATGCCAATCAAAATAGGGCGAGTCTAGGAGGGTGTACACACTCGTACTTCTCCTAGAAACCGTTGTAAAAATGACTTGTAAACATAGCACATAAGATGAAGCTTAACATAGGGTGTATAAAACATACTCCTCCTAGGTTTTAAACCAACAATAAAAAATAACAAGCAAGGAATAACTAACAAATGCAGATTTTTCTTACCAATTCCAAGAAAGAGAGAGATCTAACCCTAGTTCACGAAGAAATTACCATCCAAGAGATAGTAAAGAAGACTCCATAAGGTTTGCACCACTTAGCCACATCCATTCACTAAGAGATAACACCAAAAATCATTTTCAAGAGAGAGATACCAAAAATGCTCAGGTATAGGGAAAATTTCAGCCACTAGTCTTCTCATAATGGGAGAGCTATGATGCAAATGATATACAAATTATCTCTATTTATACAAATCCTTTAAAACATAGTTTTTCAACAAAACTTAGGGTAAAAAACAAGATAATGGGTCATCAGCCCTTACCTTCCCCCTTTACAAAAGTAATATTATTTAATTCATATTTTGCACATACGAGAAAGCCTAGAAACATGATGTCACCCCCTTTTTGTGCAACATTTGGCACTTTTGGTCAAGTCATTGAGTTGGATAATGGAGCGCTAGGCCTTTAAAGGAAATTTATCTTCAACCTAAGCCTTTATTCCACGATCCATGGGCCTCTTCCTCAAAAAGTGCCAAATGTCCATCATTACGACCAAACCCTAGCCCTATGGTGACATCAAGCCCTTAAAGGGTGATATTTTGTCCGTTTTAAGCAAGTCATTTGGAATGTAAAGGATGAGAAATATCCTCCAAGGTGTCCTCTAGGCCTCCAAATTCATGTCACATCATCCAAAGTGTGGTCCCTTGGCATCCAACCTATGGGCTTCAATCCCCATGGAAACCCAAGCTAGGCTTTTTCTTCCAAAATTGTCCACCAACTAGGTCCTACAAAGACAAATGGATACACCCTCCAAGTGTCTCAAGTCATATGAATCATGATGAGTAAACCAAATCAATAAAACAACTATCTAAGAAATCACATCCAAACTACCTCATCAAAATAAACAAATGCTCAAAGACCCTATGCAATTTTCCAAGTTTAGGTATGGGAGGGTTGACAAAGTGACCTATTGGGTGAATCTTTCCTCAAGTTTAGGAGTGTTTCCCAAAGGGACCTCCTTGTAAGTCATGTGGATGAGGTGTCATGGATGGGGGGAATAATTTTTGGCATGGGTTTCATGACATAAAAGGGGTTGTAGTGTCTCATCTATGAGTGCCTTTGTAGAGGGTGTGTTGCACCTTCATTTTCAATGCAACGTTTTTCCAATCCCATTTATTTCCTTTTATTATTTTAATATATTTCCAGGTTGAAGACAAGGTGGGGCTTCTACCTAAGCATGAAAAAATGTTTCTAACTTGACTCTACCCTAGTCACATTATGTTTCCCCAAGTTGAAAACATGCGTGGGGTTTCTACCTAGGCATTAAAAACAATTCCCACACATGCTCCACTTTGGTTGGCATTTTGTATTAATTATTTTCACGGGTCCCTTCAATTTCTTATGAGAGACATTTCATTATCCTCGAGATCCTTGGGCAATCATATAGAAGGTTAATGATTTGATTTTATCTCTTTCTAGCTACAAGCCTTTGGGCCTTCATCCCCTTCTTCCCATGATATGAGGGACAACCCCTTCTTGGGTCAGTACACTCGAAAATCCCAAAAGATAAGGAGATGAGGGGATGAAGTGTGGAAAGTGACAAGTATGGTAGGTAATTTCATGATGAATCATTCAGAGGACCTCTCAATAGAAAACCTATCCTAAAGGTGACCCACTTGCTAGTGCGCAATTTCAACCACCAAAGTAAAACAGGGCAAAGAGCATAATGTCCAAGAAAACGTCACATACTCAAAAGAAGTAACAGATGCAACAAACGCAAATGCCTCAAATATTGAGATGAAACTCACCATACTACCTAAATTGTACCTCATGGAGAAAGACCCAATGTCTTCCGGAACCCAACTGATGTGATGGATACGGTTGTGATGCCACTAGAGCTATGGTGGTGAGGTGGGTTTCTTTCTGTGCAAGTGGACACTACTGGTCAAGATTTCTCTAGGTATTGCATATATGCAACCCGAGGGGCTCGAGACATCATCTCCTTAGTTATCCCTAGGAGTTATGGATAACATATGGTTCCTATGAGATAGTTCTTTCAGATTCATCGCATTGGCTTTTGAAATTCGACGTTTCGGACCAAACCAGTGGGGTCCATCATCAGGAAAAGTATTATGAGATATGAAGGAAAAAAGATATAACAAGTGTAAATAAATACCTGAAAAGTTGTTATGAAGAGCTGCTTATTTAAAAATGAAATCAGGAATTATAAAGCCTAAAAATACTATTTGTTTGTTTATTAATTATTTATTAAGAGCCGACTTATTAAAATGAAATCAAGAAATATAAAACCTAGAAAAATTATAAATTAATATCTAGAATTATTCATAGTGGTTAGTGTTGGGATCCAATTTTGACAAATTTTCCATCCATCATCTCTGTTTATATTGTTAGGTTGTTTTTCAATTTTTATTGCTTCTCTTAATTTCATAATGTGATGGTGATCTATCTTGGCAAGAATTTTGGCATCTTCAATACAAATGTGATGTTTAGTTTTGTCTGAATGTTCTGCGAGAGCTGAGGGACAAGTACGATTGTGTTTGATGTCATCGGCATGTTCTTGAATCCTAATTCTAAAGGAATGACCTGTTTCTCCTATGTATTGTTTAACACAAGAGCACAGGATCATATAGACACCCTTTTGGTCCGAAACATCGAATATCAAAAACCAATGCGATGAATCCGAAAGAACTTTCTCATCAAAACAATGGTCATAAAAGTCTTAGAACAAAAATATGGTTCCTACTTGGGGACATCTACTCACTGTAGAGTGCATGACAACCACAACATCTCATGTTAGACCTGTGCCTACACTGAATCATGAAACTATAAAATATATTGTGGTTCTATCACCCTTCATATACATAAAAAAAATGAAAACTAATTCTAGAAAAGAACATTTTAGCATTTTTTCAAAAATTAAACTAAACATGAAATCAATATGCAAGTAGAGAAAAATGAAATATGAAATTCAACTAAAATACCATGATAAATCAAGATGAAAACAAAGGAAATCAAATGACCTACCTACTTACCTGGGGCCTTGGGGCCCTGAATATCAAGCGATAGGTGATATCAGATGAAGTCATACATCCAGTGCAACATTTTGATCATCTCATCAAAGTATCTCCCCCTGTGCTTAATTGTGTAAAACAACAAAGATAAGTCAAGCATGTAATGATCATGATCTAAATAGATATATAATATATTAATCATGAAATGAATGGAGATGGGTGGGAGGGAGGAAATATTGCTGGAAAGAGAAGCCATCAGGCTGATCATGCTTCTTGAAAGTGTAACCACAAGCCTGATCAATCCATATTTGAAGAGGGCTACCATATGTAGATGATGGATCATATTCATATCCGTTAGTATGCTCACCAATTCCTCAAGACTAAGAAAATATGAAAGATTCCAATAAGACCTCATTATTGTTGATACTTAGAACACATCACCAAAATACTTCATCCTCCCTTGAAATCCAACCTTCTTTACTTCTGATTTTCTCTGAAATTCAACTTGTGTATCAAATTAATGTATAATGATATGTATTTATACCATTTATTTCACTTCCTTTTAACATTAGGGCTGACCTGACACTTTCTTATTTTGTAATTCTTTTATTTAATTATCTTCAGGGCCCACATGCACTTCCTTCTTCAATTCACTTTGTCATATTCAAAAATTCATTTATCCTCAACCATGAGGATCCACGTGACATGTCACATACCACCGAAAACAACATGATGTATAATATCCATCCATGGGTGTTGTATCTTCATGTGCATTGTCCTTCATGTCCAAATACCTTCATCAACCTTGCGGTCCAAAACCCATGACTAGGGTTGACATCAATGACAACAACCAATCTTCCAACAATCTCCCCCTTTGTCATTGATGGCATCACTCATGCTCCCCCTATCATCATTATCCAAATTTATCTCCCCCTTTGATATCAATGGAAAAGGGTAGGGCTTCTCCCCCTGAGTTTAATGGAAAAAGGTAACTCTCTTCTTTGGGGCTGCTCCCCCTGAACATGTGGCACTCAATAATACTTCATCCTTATTTTTGGTCTTTGGGAATTTTTCTTCCTTGGAATCCTTTTCTATGGCTTCTATATTCTCTCTCTTCTTCATGTCTATGATGTATATGTTGTTCAGTCTTCTTTTTGTAGTTGCAACCAATCTTCCTGAGTTATTTTCTCTGATTTTACATTTTCGGGAATCAAATGTAAGAGTGTATCCTTGATCACATATTTTGCTGACACTGAGGAGATTATGCTTCAGATCTTCAACCAATAGGACTTTTCCTGCTTTTACATTTTCACTTCCAAGCTTTACAATTCCTTTTCCAAGTATTTTAGTAAATGAGTCATCTCCAAATGTAACATTTCCATCCTTTTTCTTCAAGATGACAAATTTTCTTTGATCTCCGGTCATATGAGATGAGCACCCACTGTCTATGAACCATTCATCTTCTTATTTGCATTCTTTAGCGACCAATGTTATTTGATA
>ML811765.1:90431-102949 GCA_009831015.1 Picea engelmannii
CTATTAATGGTCTTTTCAAGCTTGTAATTCTCTTCTTCACAACTACTCAATTCACCTTTTAGTATTATGTTTATGTTTCTAAGCTTGCTATTTTCAGTTTCAACATGCTTCAACTTTTCAAGATTCTCATCTTCTTGTTCACTGTCTGCATTGTCCTTGTATCCCCAAAAGGAATCAAGTTTGGTTTCTTCATCTAAATCTTCTTCACAAATGATTTATTCTTCTTTAGAATTCTTGTGATCATCATCCTAGGTTTCTTGGGTTATGAAGAGGACTTCTCCTCCATCATTATCTTCTTCATCACTCTCATCTGAGGATATGTCATCATCCTTGGAGTAGAAGCTCTTTTTATTGTTCAGACTTCTCTTTTTATAGTAGCAGTTTTCAACAATATGTCCTATTCTACCACACTTAAAGCATTTGAGAGGAGACTTACCTTTGTATATTCCACTTCCCTTCTGAAACCTTCTTACAAAATTTTCTATTTCTTCATCAAGGTCGTTATCCTTGTATTTTGTCTTTTTTATGGCTTTAAAGGTTGCTTCATTATTTGGCTGGTCACTTTCTGTACCTGTTCTCATTTCATATGCTATATGAGACCTATGTAATTCATCCATTCTCATTTTGGTCAAGTCCCTAGTTTATTCAATGGTAGAGACCTTAGCATCATACTTCAAGAGAAGTGATCTCAACACTTTTTGTACAACCAATGATTCATGGATCTCTTCACCTAATCCTTTGATAGCATTAACAACTTCATCAACTCTAAGAAGATAGGTTGAAATACTTCCTTTTCATTCATCTTCAAATTTTCAAATTGTGCTCTATGTCGTTGAAGCTTGACCTGCTTAACTTCTGGATCACCCTCGTAGATACTCTTGAGTTTGTCCCATACCTCTTTAATAGTGTTGCAACCCATCACTTTGTTAGAAATGGTTGGTGTCAATGCTGCTAGAATAACATGTATGTCTTTTGAATTACAACTCATAAGATTCTTCTCATTTGGATCAATTGGATCATTATTTGGGATTACATAGCCATTTACAACTGAGTACCAAATGTCTACTCCCAAATCCTTTAGGTAAGTTTTCACTCTATCACTCCAGTATGCATAATTTCTTCCATCAAATTTTTGAATCCCATTTGAAATGTGCTCATGGTCATCCATATCTAATCAGGATTTTCTTTCTAGTGGTTAAACTATTCTGAAGGAAACCTGCTCTGATACCAATTGTTGATACTTAGAACACATCACCAAAAGACTTCATCCTCGCTTGAAATACGACCTTCTTTACTTCTGATTTCCTCTGAAATTCGACTTGTGTATCAAATGAATGTATAATGATATGTATTTATACCATTTATGTCACTTCCTTTTAACATTAGGGCCGACCTAACACTTTCTTACTTTGTAATTATTTTCTTTAATTATCTTCAGGGCCTACATGTACTTCCTTCTTCAATTCACTTTGTCATTTTCAAAAATTCATTTCTCCTCAACCATGAGGATCCACGTGACGTGCCTCATACCACCGGAAACAACATGATGTATACTATCCATCCATGGGTGTTGTATCTTCATGTACATTGTCCTTCATGTCCAAATACCTTCATCAATCTTGCGGTCCAAAACCCATGACTAGGGTTGACATCAATGAGAACAACCAATCTTCCAACAATTATTTCCCTGAGAAGAAGGATTAAGGTAAGGGACATGCTGAGGTCTAGAGAAATAAAAATGTGGCCTCTTCATATGTGAATCCTTGGAGAAATCCCCAACATGAAAATACTTTTTCTTTCTAGAGTAAGCTTTTGATTTCTTTGGGATGGACACGTTGTGGTGTTCATCTAAAATTGAGGATGAAGGTGGTTGAAAGTCCTCATAGAACAAGTATGCATCCCCAGAAGGATCTGCATCATAACTCCCAAGGGATGGTCGAAAATCATCCTGAAAATGTTGTGTTGGGTCATCCTCGAATGGACAGAAAAAACATGTAATCATATCATCATTAGGATGCTAAACATATGAATCATATATGCATGAAGACCAATATTCTGATGAAAACTCAACCCCTTTTTCTCAAGAGCCACCCTCAATGTCGTAAATGGGGTCTCTCTCAAAGTGAAGTGAACAAAATCCCATCTGTGTCTCCTAATCTGTATGAAAGTGTCAATATTCTCATCAACAATATCTAAGGGTTCTTTCACAAAACCATCAGTGAGACTAAAAAATATCGTCTCTTTGTCTTCGTGCACAAGAAAAATAAAGGTTAGGGCGACTTCAACTAGATCTTCAAATTCTTCATCATTGAGACTAGTTGCTTCTTCAACTTCATGTGTAGGAGGAGAGTAAGGCTAGAAAACTTCAAATTTATCAAGAAAGAGAAAATATAATGATGTCTCATTATTCTTCTCAACATGTTGCACCTCATCAAAATTCTTATTTCTCTTTACGGACATGCTCCTGCATCGCCTCTTCATCAGAAGATGATTGATTCTTAATACAAAGTGATTTGTTTTCTTTTCTTCAAAAAGACCTGTTGCATCCAAGGGCTCCTCTAATACTTATTCACTTCTAAATTCAAGGAATAAAGTATCATTAATATCTTTAAAAGGGTCACAACTCATCACGTTCTCTTCTTGATGTGAAGGAGGAGTAGAGGCCTAGATTTCTTGATCAAGTAGAAGGGTTGATATAAGTAATTCATCTTCATCAAATGTCTTGTCTGAATATTCAACATGAGAAAATTCATCAAGACCTTTTTCATTCTTTTCTTCATCCTCATCTATAGAAAACCTTCTCTACAAATAACGTCGTTGAGCTCTTTGAAAGTATCTTGCAAATTCAGGGTGGTTGGTCGATAATGCCTGATCAATTCTCCAGTGAGTTTTGTAGAAGATGGGATATTTCTTGGATTACATGAGTGTGGAAGCCAACTCGTTTGACTTGATTCCAATGAAGATACAAAAATTTTCATCAAAACATCTTCATGTATCACATTTAATCTTGAAGCATACTTCATATAATTCATGACTTGGGTGACTGCTAGAGATGGAAGACCATTAAATTTAGGAAAATTTCCCCTCCACTTTGTAGAGCAATGATTTGGATATTTGGGGATATTATGAACATCAAGAGAAGGGTACAATTTATGGAATGTCCATGGTAAGCCCCATGAATCCATGGTTCCATTTCTTAGGGTAATAAATCAATGGATTTTCCAGATGAGAACAAGGTTCATTAAAGGATGAAAAGGGTAAAATGGAAATGTGGGCTCTTGGAAAGTGAAGTCACCAGATGAACCTAAAAATTTCATTAATGAAAAGGGTAAAGGGAAATTCCATCAGGTGGAGTTGCCAGGAAAATTAGGGGGAGGCTTTGGGATAGCTTGCAAAAGTGTCGTTAGGGCTTGGAAGAGGATTAAACATCCTCCATGACAATGACGCCAAAATGTTATTACACAAGTTGTAGGTTGGGAAAATCCTGATCCAAACCATAATATGGTGACAAGTAAGAGAACACCTACCCACTGTCACCTTAGATAGGTATTTCGTCTCTTTAGAGGTGAAGTGATCACCTCAAGGGGGGAATCTCGAGTGACCTTAGGGGGAAATGAGATGGAAAGTGAGGTGACAAAATGAAATCCCCTATAGGTCAGGTTTCTAAATGGAAGAATGATTAGGAATGAGTCTCGAGAGTGGTTTGAGGTTTCCAAGTCATTGGGTACTTGCTGAGAGTGTTTGTACCTTCCCAAGACACAAGAAAAAACAATTGTTTCTAGTAAATGTTAGGTGGACAAGCAAGTTAAGATTTCTGGCCCTAATTGCAACAGCCAAAAAATATATATATCGGTAATCAAATCACGTAACTATTGTAGATTAAACCATTTAAATCATCAAAGATTAGTTGAGTTATGAAGCATATAACATGTAGATATGTTCTCAACACTTTAGAACAACTTTAGTGGTATTAGATGGTTGTTATGATAAGTTTTTACATTGGACTTATTCTTCCTTATTGCTAGGCCTTATTAATATTGACCTTTATTACATGGAAATATATTATTCTACCTATGTGAGGGGTTAGGTCCCTAACATGCCCTCCCCCTTAAAAAAAACCTTGTCCTCAAGGCTTGAGATGTGGAAATTGTTGCAGAATGGTAGTTGGTTCCCAAGTGGCATCTGCTGGAGTTGTATATTTCAACTCGACTAACACTTCCTTGATGGTTCGCTGACGTAGAAGACGCTCACGCTGGTCCAAAACTCCTTGTGGATGTAGCCAAATGGATCCTTCTTCATCCAACTCGAGAAGGTTGGTTTGAGTTTGTAACTTAGTTCTAATCACCTTCTTTAAGTAGGAAACATGAAAAAAAAGATGGATCTTAGAATGATTGGGCAAAGATAACTGATAGGCTACATGTCCCACACTCTTGAGAACGGTATAGGACCATAAAATTTGGACTCTAGTTTCTGACAATGGTCAACCTTGAGGGAATTTTTCTTGTAAGGTTACAGTCGAAAAAACACTTGATCCCCTTCTGGAAATTGATGTTCAGAGTGACCTTGATCTGCTTGTTGCTTCATGTGATTTTGGGCAATGACCAAATTCTCTTTGAGGGTACAGAGAATAGCCTCTCAAATTGTAAGTGTTTGGTCAACTTCCTGGACCTTTGAGACACCTGGAAAATATGAGAGAGCTGAAGGTGGATTTTGTCCATATAATGCTTCAAAAGGAGTCATGCAGGTAGTTGTATGGTACGAATTCTTGTACCACCATTCAACTAGTGGTAACCATTGAGCCCACTAATTTTTCCTTTCCGATGCAAAACACCTCAAATATGTTTCCAAACACTTGTTAACAACTTTAGTTTGACCATTAGTCTGGGGATGATAAGTTGTGTTGAGATGCAATTGGGTGCCTTGTAGCTTGAACAATTCTTGCCAAAAATTGCTGGTGAAAGTTGGGTTGCAATCATAAACAATAGAATGTGGCATTCCATGAAGCTTGAAGACCTGATCCATGAAAATTTGAGCCACAATGGATGTTGTAAATGGGTTTTAAAGAGCACAGAAATGAGCATACTTGGAAAGATGATCAACTACCACCATGATGATTGATTTATTTACCGATTTAGGTAAGCCTACAATAAAATCCATAGAGATATCCTGCCAAATAGCAAGTGGAATCGAAGTGGTTGTAGTGTGCCAGGAGATTTGACTGTTTCTCCCTTGTTGCATTGACACACATCACATTCATCCAAAAAATTACGAATGTCCTGTTTCATACCATCCCAGAAAAAATAACGTTTGACCCGGTGATAGGTTTTGGTAAACCTGGAGTGCCCAGCTGTGGGTGTAGCATGAAGCTTAGAAAGTACTGTGGCTTTAATTTTTGAATGTTTACTTAAATACAAAAGACCTTTGTATCAAAGCTCATAATTGAGCCAAGAGTACCTGTGGGAAACTGGAGAATTGGACTACAATTGTTATATCAGATGCAAAATTTTGGGATCGTGTAACCATTCCTAGCGAACAGCCTGGAGCCAATCTGGTACAATGAAGGAGAGAGAAAAAATTGACCCTTCATCTTCATATTTTCTAGAAAGTGCATCAACAACCACATTTTCTTTGTCTTTCCTGTAAATGATCTCATAATCATATCCAAAGTGCTTAGTCACCCATTTTTGTTTCTCTAGGGAGAAAAGACGGTGCTCCAGAAAATACTTGAGGCTTTGATGATCTGTCATAATTTGGAAGCATTGCCCCAATAGATAAGGGAACCAAATATCCACGACATGTAGAATAGCCAACATTTCCTTTTCATAGATTTGTTTGCCCAAATTTCGCTCAGCCGGTTGTTTGCTAGAAAAGGCCAAAGGCTGACCCTCTTGCATAAGGATAGCGACAATTCCTTTCCCTAAAGAATCACATTCCAAGACAAAGGTCTTTGTGAAATTAGGAAGGACTGGGATTGGAGTGGTGCACATGGCCATCGTCAAGGTTTGAAAATCCTGAGCAACTGTCGGAGTCCAAGTGAAAGAATTATTTTTAAGGAGTGCAGTGAGAGGTGCCACAATCTTTCCATAATTCTTAACAAACTTGCGATAATAACCTGTTAGGCCTAGAAATCCATGCAAGATTTTGAGAGTCTTTGGGTGAGTCCAATCTTGCATAGCTTCAATCTTTTTAGGATCCACCCTGACGTCGACCTTTCCAAAAATATGACCCAAGTACTCAACTTCTAAGGCGCCAAAAGAACATTTAGATTGTTTGAGGAAAATTTGGTGCTGAGAGAGTAGCTGGAGAACTTGATACACATGAGCAAGATGGGTTGTCTAGGTTTTACTATAGATGAGGATATCATCAAAGAAAACTAAGACAAAATGAAGGAGAAAAGTATGGAAGACATGATTCATGAGGCTTTGGAAAGTGGAGGGAGCATTACACAAGACAAAGGGCATGACCAAAAAATCATAGTGGCCCTCATGAGTTCTAAAGGAATTCTTAGGAATGTCTGCCTCTTTCATACAGATCTGGTGGTAGCTAGAACAAAGATCAAATTTAGTAAAGAAATGGGGGCCACTCAATTCATCCAAGAGGTCATCAATGACATGAATGGGAAATTTGTCTTTAATGGTGAGTTTCTTGAGTGCATGAAAGTCAGGACACATCCACCAAGAACCTTCTTTATTAAGGACCATGACCATAGGAGAATATTATGGGCTCGTACTAGGGTGAATAACACCTGCATTGAGCAGTTCTTGAACCATTTTCTCAATTTTATTTTTTTGGGGAAAAGGGGTGACAATATGGATGAATATTGGGAGTAAGGCTTCCTGGGACAAGGGGAATGGAATGATCATGAAAACCATGGGAAGGAGGGAGTCCCTGGGGAGTGGAAAAAACCACTTGATGTTTAGAGAGGATGTATTGGAGGTCTTGCGGCACAGAGGGTGTCTCAGTTGCTTGTATGGCATGGAGTTGGGAAATAATGCCAGAATGACCTTTCTTGAGCAGCTTTTCCATGCAATGGGAACTAATGATCTCTGGGGAACTGACGATGATGCATTGAAGATTATAATGTTGGCCCTCCTGGTAGAATTGCATGGTTAATTCCTTAAAATCCATGAGAATGGGACCCAAAGTCCTTAGCAATTCTACACCCAACACAATGTCACAACTGCCCATGTTGATAGTAAACATATGATATTTCAGGTGGTATTCACCAATTTGGAGACACACATTTTCACAACGCCCTCCACATTTGATGGACCCACCATTGGCAATCATGATTTGGAAATTATTGACTACACAGATATATCAATTAGTTTTTTGGGAAATGTGAAGATGACTAAAATTATGGGTGCTTCCACTATCAATAAGAATGATGACCTTCCTATGCTTGATGTAACCAATTAGCTTGAGGGTTTGGGAGCAGAGAAGCCAGTGAGATCATTTAGGGAAATGATTGGTTCTACTTCGGGAGGGTCTAAGGGAGGGGTTATGTCAATGGGTTCAGGTGACATAGACACAAGGGGAGCCTCAACATCCTCTTCCAAAACATCCTCTGAGATGGCCATAAAAATATTTTATTCCTTGCACTTGTGTCCCAGAAAATATTTTTCATCACAATAATAACAAAGGCCTTTGAGTTGGCGTTTAGCCATTTCGGCCCTGGTCAATTTTAGGATCTTTAGTGGGGTAGAAGGAGGAGTGGGAGTTATTGTTTTAGTGCGAGGAATAAAGGAGGTTTTGTGGTTTTGAGAAGATACAACTTGTTGTGCTTCCTTAGATATTTTAGTAGCATCCACCCAAATCTGAGGCCAAGCCATGAGGACATGTGCACAAATATCATCCTTAAGGCCACTGATAAAACATTCTCAGAAAAAATCATCAAACATGCCCTCTGTACGAAATGTCAGTCGCTCAAAAGCATCTATAAAGTCTTCCACTGTGCCAGATTGTTTCAACTTTTTCAAACAACCTAAATGGTTGGTGTCAGTTTCAAAGCGTTCATAAAGATCTTCCACAAAGTGTGTCCAAGCAACATACCCTTGGCGAGAATTTTTTGTGCATTGCCACCATTTCCAACTTTCTTGATATAGATGGAGAACACCATACCAAAGTTTGGCCAACTCATCTATAATGCCATACAAAGAGAAATAAAGTTCCATTTGAGTTACCCAACCAGTGGGATTTGAGCCATAAATTTTGGTCACATCCACATGCAGAAGGCCTAGGTCACACTGAAAGTGACGATGATGAAAATTCTTGGAATGAGAGGAAGTTTCACCTTTGTTATGAAAAGGTGGGTCAGATAAGGGAGGATCTGCAGGGATATGTAGCTTGGTGCAGATCATCATAGTGACAGATTAAAGATGGTAGTAATGTCTTGTTTGAGGTCTTGTTTGATTTCCTCGATTGAGGCGATGATGGAGGAATGCATGTTTTTATTGATGGTGGAAATATTGGAACTAAGTTGTCTCACTTATTGTTGGGTCTCTGTGAAATTATAGTGCAAGGTATTGAAGCGAGCTTCCAAGTCTTGGCTATGGGTATGGTCCATGATGACGAGGGAACACGAAAAGGGGCAGACCACATAGAAAATGGTTTATGGGTGAAGTGTATCAAAACGATCAGGGCAATGAGTTGAATCCAATGGGTTAAATCCCAAATAAGGGTGTTGAAATGGGTTAGGTCCACGAGAAACAAATATGCTAAAAAATGATAGGTATGAATGCGATAAGGGTGAAGAGACAAATCTAATGGAATAGGTCTCAAATAATGGTGCCAACATGATCCAATTTTATTTTTTTGTTACACTTGTGGAGTTATAATTTGATATGAAGAATACTGCAGTGATGAAATGCCCAAATGCTTAACATGAAGAAATATGTAGTAATTTGGCAACTCGAATGCAGGAGACACAGTTGTGCAGCAATAGATCTTGTCTGTTATTTTTTTGTTTCCATCCCAAAAGGTTAGGTATTCAAGGGTTCTACAGAAAAGGTTTTTCCCTATGCTATATCTCTCAGATATACGTGCGGGGTCCAACAATAGTACTCGGCCCAATATATCAGGGTACCAACTAAGGAGGTTAGACCGTGCCTTTATTCATACTACTCGACTACCCAGGTACTAGAGAGTATCTTCCTGAGTGTTGTTCTCAATGGCACTATAGCAGTCAAGAAGATGACTAGTTTATCTATGGAGGGCTTGAGGAGATCTAGGTTGATTCGTATACAGGTGATGTATGATGCACTACCACTTGAAGGGGTACCAACAGGGGTTACAAGGGTGTCCAATATATGTGCACTTAAGTACCACTTGTATTTCCTACGTGTATGAATCCCCGACCAAGGGTTTATGAGCGTAACGACATATCTTTGTAGATTAAAGAAGATGAAATATGTCTCTACCTTGAAAAAAATTAACCCACAATTTTCTACCAAGGAAGGTGCTCTGATACCACTTGTAATATTCCAGATATAAAAAATCATGCAAAACATAAATAAATAACTAGAAATGGTATATGAACAACAATATAACCATAACAACACCACAATAATACCAAAATAATACCAGAATAACACCAGAAAGATCACTTTGATTACTGAGAGAAATGTTCACTTTCCCCTTCGAGGGGGCAACCTCCAGCAGAGCAGAGCTCTATTACAATAATATCCAAGACAAAAGTTCTCATACCCTCGAATCCTATTTATACTAAATATGTCTATCAAAAGAACCATCTAGAGGAATATCCTTCTAGAAGCGGAAGCTTCTATTAGGTCTTCTTACATTGGAATTATTCTTCCTTATTTCTAGGCCTTATTATTATTGACCTTTATTACATGGAAATATAATATTCTACCTATGTGAGGGGTTAGGTCCCTAACACAAATTGTAGGTTAAAGTCAATAAAAGTAGATGGTTCGTTGCAACACTAATGGTTGTAGATTTTAATTTGTTATAGCTCCATTAATATCAAGAGAACTAAGAGGCCCTAGAGGGATTAACAACCTTAAGAAATCCACAAAATATTCTAAATTGAACAAGATTGATATCTCACCAAAAAACGTTTACCAAGGAAAACAATTTATTTCTCCAATGAAAAAACTCAGATTAGTTCCTTTAAAATATCGATGAATGGGTTCTTTAAGTAATAAGTTATATCAACAAATTCCCTAGGGGTGTAAATCCTCTTACTCCCTAGGGAAAGTCTAGGAGGGTGTACACACTCGTACTTCTCCTAGAAACCCTTGCAAAAAATGACTTATAAACTTATCAAATAAGATTAATCCTAATTGAGGGTGTATACAACATACTCCTCCTAGGGTTTCAACCAACAATAAACAAGAACAAGAAATAAATAACTAACAAATGCATATTTTCCTTAGCAATTCCAAGAAAGAGAGAGAGATTAAACCCTAGTTCACCAAGCAATTACCATCCACGAGCTAGTAAATAATCCTCCAAGAGGTGGGAACCACTTAGCCACATCCATTTACCAAGAGATAACACCAAAACTCATTTTCAAGAGAGAGAGAGAGATACCAAAAATGCTCAAGTATAGCAAAAATTTTATCCACTAGTCTTCTCACAATGGGAGAGCTATGATGAAAATAAGATACAAATGATCTCTATTTATACAAATATTTTAAAACATAGTTTGTCCACAAAACTTAGGGTAAAACACAAGATAAGGGGTCAATAGCCCTTACCTTTCCCCTTTACAAAAGTAATATCATTTAATTCATATTTTTCACATAAGAGAAACCCTAGAAACATGATGTCACCCCCTTTTTGGGAAATGTTTGGCACTTTTGGTCAAGTCATTGAGTTGGAGGTGGAGTTATAGGCCTCCAAAGGCCAATTGTATTCAACCTAATCCTTTCTTCCATGATACATGTGCCTCTTCCTCAAAAAGTGCCAAATGTACATCATTACCACCAAACCTTGGCCCTAGGGTGACGTCAAGCCCTTTAAGGGTGATGTTTTGACCCTTTCAAGCAAGTCATTTGGCATGTAGGGGTTGGGAAATATCCTTCAAGGTGTCCTCTAAGAATCCAAAGGCATGCCACATCATTTTTACTGTGGTCCCTTGGCATCCAACTTGTGGGTTTCAAGCCCCATCAAAACCTAAGCTAGTCTTATTCTTCCAAAACTGTCCACGAACTAGGTCCTGCAAAGACAAATGGATATGCCCTCCAAGGGTATCAATTCAAATGCATCATGATGAGTAAATAAAATCAATAAAAGAGACATCTAAGCAAGCACATCCCAAATACCTCGTCAAAATAAACAAATTCTCAAATACCCTATGCAATTTTCCAAGTTTAGGTATGTGAGGGTTGACAAAGTGACCTATTGGGTGAATCGTTCCTCAAGTTTAGGAGTGTTTCCCAAGGGGACCTCATTCTAAGTCATGTGTATGAGGTGAATAATTTTGGGCATGTGGTTCATGACATACAAGGGGTTGTAGTGTCTCATCTATGTGTTCCTTTGTAGAGGGTGTGTTGCACCTTCATTTTCAATGTAGCCTTTTTCAAAGCCCATTTATTGCCTTTTATTTTTTTAAGATGTTTCTAGGTTGAAGACAAGGTGGGGATTCTACCTAAGAATAAAAACTTGTTCCCACCTTGACT
The DNA here is from genome assembly GCA_009831015.1 of Picea engelmannii. NCBI lineage: Eukaryota > Viridiplantae > Streptophyta > Pinopsida > Pinales > Pinaceae > Picea > Picea engelmannii. Next base: position 102,077 of record ML811765.1, read on the forward strand.
CTATCCTGGTCACATTATGCTTCCCCAAGTTGAAAACATGTGTGGGGATTCTACCTAAGCATTAAAAACATTGCCCACACATGCTCCACTTTGCTTGTCATTTTGTATTAGTTATTTTTCATGGGTCCCATCAATTTCTTATGAGAGACATTTCATTGTACTCGAGATCCCTAAGAAAGCATATAGAAGGTTAATGATTGTATTTTATCTCTTTTCAACTACAATCCTTTGGGCCTTCATCCCCTTCTTCCCATGAAATGAGGGACAACTCCTTCTTGGGCCAGTACACCTAAAAATACCAAAAGATAAGGAGATGAGGGGATGAAGTGTGGAAAGTGACAAGTATTGTATGGAATGGCACAATGAACTGTTTAAAGGAACTCCTAGTAGAAAAACTATCCTAAGGGTGAGCCACTTTCTAGGGCACAATGTCAACCACCAAAGTAAAATAGGGCAAAGAGCACAATGTCCAAGAAAACGCCACATAATCAAAAGAAGTAATAGATGAAACAAACTCAAATGCCTCAAATATTTATATGACACTCACCATAATACTTGGAGTTTACCTCATGGAGCAAGACCTAATGTCTTCCAGAAGCCAACTGATGTTTTGGATACCATCCTGATGCATCTGGAGATGTGGTGGTGAGGTGGGTCTCTGTCTGTACAATTGGAAACTGTTGGTCAGTCTATCTCTTAGTACTCCATGCCTGTAACCTGAGGACCTTGAGACATCATCTCCTTAGTTATCCCTAGGAGTTGGGGATACCAATTACTACAATAATTTGATATAACCATCTTGAATAAACCAAAGAAGGATAATGCAGTGGATGTTTTTCTTTCAGGACTTACATCTAATTAGAATGAGCCACC
>ML811766.1:0-17939 GCA_009831015.1 Picea engelmannii
CGGTTGTCCTCATCCATTGGAGCAAATGTGTCTTGGATCAATATATGTATCTCATCTTCCTGATTTGAATCACTAACGTTATCTCCATCCATATCATCATTAATAACTTGATCGGCAGCTTCAATATTCTGATCTCGAAGTTCATCTCCATGTAAAGTAGTATTTCTGCTAGTACTTGGAAAATAACTCTCTGGAGGTCGACACTTTGGAGGCATCGTCTATATATTTAAAAAAAACATAGGAAAGTTAGTGTGTATAAAAAATATAAATATCTCGATAAGAAATATTACTAAAATTCATGACATACTGATTATTACAGAGAATATATTAAATATTGAATCCTCTTACCAAGGGACGATATTCATAACCCCCTTCGGCGTGCCCCTTCTCCATGCAATATCTTTGGGTTGTTGTTATTAAAAGTATTCTATTTTGCAAGCCTCTATAATCATAGCGAGGAAATAACATTTTCCATCGCCCCTCACCTCTAATGTCGCTCTTAACCGAGCAAGCTTCCTATCATTTTCATTCATTGTGACAAATCCTTGTCCTGACAAGTAATTGTCTTACCTACACCATACCAAACATTAAGTTGTCAATTTTTTATATTTTGGCTACTCCTTTCGATTATGATATGTTTATTTATAGTGACTTACATATTTATAATAAGGTGATCATATGTGTAGAGGATAAACATCATGACGACATAGATAACATCTTTATAATAAGGTCATATGTGTACAAATGTTTTCTTTATATAATAACGACATATATACCTAACATAAATTTAGGGTTAGTGTTTATGTATCTTATTAGTCCCTGCTAAAGAAGGGAATATAGCAATCAATTACTATCATTTCACCGATCAGGATTGAGTTTCAAGAGCAATTCCATATCTTTATCAATGAAAAGAGAGAGAGATTATAGCTACAATTGAAGGGAAAAGGGTATGTGGATTCCATAAACCTAGAATATTATGGAATCCACATACCCTTTTCCATAGAATATACTAACTAGATCCAAAAACCAAAGACATGCAATATGGTACTACACATATTATAATATATTATCAAGGAAAAAACAAGCTAAATGCAATTTGGACATTTGAAAAAAAAATTACAAGTTAAATGAGTACATCAATAAAAAATAACATACTAACCTTGCAAGTTCAAAATCCGAGCTATGTAGATCGAGAATTGGATTTTTTCAACCGATGGGTGATGGAAAAAATAAACATCTCAAACAAAAGCCAAGAACAGTGTCGCGACTATAACAATTGTGTCGCAAAGTCTCTTAAAGTCACGTATATATAGATAAAATAGTCAACTAGCCATTAACACCGACTAATGAGATAGGCAAATTTTTCATCGCTATTGCCACGAAAGTTCGTCGCTATAGCGACAAAAATCCCGATTAGGTTAAATTAAGATTTTCGTGGATATTGCGACGAACTTTCGTGGCAATATCAACGAAAATCCAACCCTGTTTAAAAAAATGATGAAACTAGTGGAAGCGTGGAAAATTTTCGTGGAATAATCTGCCCATATGTAGTAGTGTTCAATTATTTGAAGCAAATCGTGTGCTCAGCCCCAGTATTTTCACTACCAAACTTGCAACATCCCTTTGAGATCGAGACAGATGCTTCAGACTATGTTTTGGGCGTCGTTATCACTCAACATGGCCACCCCGTGGCCTATCATAGTGAGACACTATCAGATGGTATCTGTAAGTACCCTACTTACGACAAAGAAATGTACTCCATTGTGAAATCATACCGCCAATGGAGAAATTACATTCTTGGGAAAGAGACAATCATCCACACTGATCATAAGCCATTGTAGTTCATGTAGACACAAGGAAAATTGTAGAATGACCGCCATCAGAAGTGGTCCACATACTTGCGGAAATTCCACCTCAACATCAAGTATAAAACAGGAAGCACCAACTGCATCGTTGATTTCCTCAGCAGATTTCCAGTTGCGGCACTCACCAAGGTGCTAGACTCTTGCGGCCATGAGACCTCTGGATGGCCCCAACTCTATGAGACAGACCCGGACTTCACCACCACCTACCAAATGTTGGGCGCAAACGCAGTTGTCTCTAATTTCCATCTTCAGGATGGGTTGTTGTGTCGTTTGGGCCATATATGTGTTCCATCAAGTGAGAAAGCGAAGATGATCTGGGAATCCCACTACAGTCGAGTGGCAGGACACTTTGGCATCAAAACGACAATGGCAATGTTGTAGAAACATTTATACTAGTGGAAACTTCGACAGGAGGTCAACAAGTATAGCAGGTCTTGTACTTCCAGCATTATTTCCAAACCGACCACTAAGAAATAGGACATGTACACCCCTCTGCCTACTCCTGGCAGGCCATGGGAATCCATATCAATGGACTACATGTCGGTCCTCCCATCCACCAAGCGGGGAAATGACTGTGTTTTTTTAGTTGTTAATCACTTTTATAAGATGGTGATTATGGCCACCTACAAGAAGAGCATCACAGCAGAGGCCACTGCCAAGCTCTTCTTTGAACGAGTCTGGATACATTTTGGAATCTCAAAAACCATTGTCTCAGATCGGGACAGTTAATTTCTCAGCACATTCTGGTCGAGCCTCTGGTCATTGTTAGACACCAAGATCAACAAATCCACGGTCTTCCACCCCCAGACAGATGGTCAAACCGAGGTCGTAAATCAATTGATCGTGCATATCATGTGCATGTATAATTCCAAGCACCCTTGCACATGGGATGAGAGTCTTCCCTCTGTCCAGCATAGCTACAACCAAGCCCTGCATAGATCAACTAGCCACAACCCCTTTCAGGTGGGGTTGGGATTCCAACCAATGGGTCCCATAGATGTTGCACTACCCCTTGTGGTCACCTCGGTCGACTCATCTCCTGCTCCAACTGAAGCTGACAAAGCTACCTGGTTCATTGAGTGGATCCAGCACATCCGCCAACAGGTTCAGGATATCCTACAAAAGTCCAATGACAAGTACAAGCAGCGCCATGATCAACATCGGGTGCCACATAAGTTTCAAGTGGGCGGCAAAGTTTGGTTGCATTTGCAGAAAGAACGCCTTACCGGACCCCATCGGAAGCTTCTCCCACTCTGTTATGGGTCATACACCATCACCAAGGTTGTGTGTGATAATTCTTTTGAGCTCAACATTCCTCCTTTCCTTGGCTTGCACCCAATGTTCAACATGGATCTCCTTCGACCTATTTCCCACCATTATTGGACACCTCAGAGATAGCAGAACAATTGACACCAACATATCTCAAACCCGACTGCATACAACAGGCATCCAGTGATCATATTGTGGAAAAAATGGTCAAGGGCACTTGCTAGCAAAGGATCCATCTTTATCGAGTTGTCAAAATAGGGCAGCTCATGTACCACCCAGGGCCAAATTCAGCAGAAATTTCTTCATCTAATGGGGGAACTCAACGCAATGGAGACCATTTCTTCCTAAGGGGATAGGATTGATCTAGATAGATTTCGGTGGCCTCCCACCTATTCCAACTGGCTCATTTTGGCAATTTTCCAATTCGGCAGTTTTTTCCTAGTTTTCGGGTCCCTGACTTCCGAGGTCGTTTTGAGGCCCTAAACAGTGTTTTTAGGGCTCGCCACAATTACACTATTAATCAAGTTAGACGTTTGATGGAAACATGTGTAGTCCTTAGATATACCTTTCCAACGGGATATCGTGCACCTAAAACAGAGATCGTATGCAAAAGTTACGACCTTGGGAAGTTGATGTACTAACTTACCCAAACGGGGCCCACGTGACTTTTAGCGTTCAACTCCTAAAGTTAGGTTTTTGGATGTCTAGGGTTTTTTACATTCTTGTTTATTGTAAAGAGGCCTTGAGAGCCTCATTATAATCATCTTCTTGCGAATGAGCGCAGTCGACACATCTTTTCTCAGAGATAAGTTGCCACCATTCTAGCAAGCTTGTTTTCCACTGCATTTTACAGTTTTAGCTTATTTCCTTATTGAATAGAAAACAGTTTTACTATATATATGTTATTATGTGTTAAGCATCTTTTGATAATAATATGTATTCACTTTGTTATGCTCATAAAATCGGGATCACTCCTTCACAGGAGGGCCCAGGAAAATAAGAGTAGAGCAAAATGTTGGGAGTGTTAAATTTATGGGGTTGTTACAATCTCTATGTACAACATATTTACTTTTTTATTCCTACCTAAATTATAAAAAGGATTCCATAAATTATGGTGGGCAATAATTTATAGTAAAAATGTCTAATTATCTAAATATGAGGAATGTACTACATATTTACTTTTATCTATATTTATGCAAAGAATAGCATGAATTATGGAGGAACAATTTAACAAAGTCAAATGTTATGTGGATGGATTATAACCAAATTAATCTTTGGGTTGTTACAGAGGTATTCTCCAACTATTTATAAGAAATAAAATTTAATTTAATTTTAAATTTATTTTTTCAAAGAGATGTTTTTTTTTTGGATCAATCTAATATTACTATAAAAATATACAACAATAGACACACATATGTTTTCTCTCTCACACGTGGGATAAGTTATCTAAGGAAGAGACTAAGAAGTTGAAATTTTCCGAGTTACTTAGTGATGTTCTAGTGTTTACTAAAGTAATATCGTGTATCATTGGAAGTAATTACCACTTGCGGAAAATTGTGTTTGTTTAATTTAACAATAGAAAATCATCATGGGTAGTCGTATGACATCGAGTATATGATGGATGTGTGCTGGTAGCCATATGACATAGATTATATGATGGATGTGTGTTGGTAGACGTATGACATTGAGTATATGTTGGATGTGTGTTGGTAGTTGTATGACATCAAGTATATGATGGATGTGTGTTGGTAGTCGTATAACATCGAGTATATGATGGATGTGTGTTGGTCATAGTAGAAGACATATTATTTGGAGGGTCATTGTATATAGTTGTGCACAAGATAAATTGATCTCCTCTAGGAGATGCTTTTTGTTGTTCTTGTTTCTTGTTCCGAGAAGGTCACAGGTAATAGCTCTAAGAAGAAGCCATAATGATGGTTGCAGGAGGAAAACATGGAGGGAAAGACCTTCCAACATGATATCAAGGAGAGACATTTCCAGACATGATTCTCAGAGACAGGAAGTTTCTAGGAGCAATGTACTTCCTAGGACGGGACCATGCCAGATAGTAGAGACAGTTCCAATGATCATGGATACGGTGAATCAATACTGACTATAGCACAACTATGGTAGATCAAATAGAGGAGGCAAACACATTATGATACTCATAGGGAGCAGGTGTAGCAGTCCATGTACATGAGTTGAGCCATGAGATGTTGAGGAAGCAGGCATGGCAGTAGTTCCAGTGTATGTAGAGTCACTCCAAGAGAGGGAGGCGGTACTACATCCAGAGGGAGCATAGATTGAGTTACCTCCAGAGAAGGAGGAAGAGATGCCTTCAGTGTTAGAGGGAGAAGAAACAAAGGAGGAGTCACATCTAGCTCTAGGGGGAGAGTTTATGTTTTTCAACTTCCTGAGACATTGGTTTCATGAGGGAACCTCGATATATCAAGTATGGTCCAAGATGACTTAGCATGATCAACATTTACCTATGTTTATGTGGGAAAACACATCCATGATTGCAGTGTATGTTCAAAACAGAAGTCTTCATGAGACTTTGAGGAACATGACGCTCGAGGAGGATTTCACCAGAGTGAATCCTGAGGTTGGACACTTCAGGATATTTGGGTGTCCAGTATACATTCATGTACCCAAGGAGAAAAGGATCAAGATAGACCCTTCAGACAGAAAGGGTACATTTCTTGGGTACAATGAGTCTTCGAAGGCATACCAGATCTACATCCCTGGTCAAAGACAGATTGAGGGGAGAAGAGATGTTACCTTTGAGGAAGAGGTATCCTTTAAGAGATCTAGAGGATCTCACGTGGAGATTGATCAAATTTATCCATTTGATCATGTTGATCATGTAGCTCCAGTTGATGTTCCCAGAGATATTGCAGTAGGTCGGAAAAGACCTACATGGGCTCGTTGGACTTTGCAAGAGGCAGAAGGATATGCAACTCCTTGTGGTACCTTCCAAGTGAGAAAGAGACCTTAGAGATATTCATGCTATGCCAGAGCTATGAGCCACATCATTCATTTTGAGCCTTCCTGTTATGAGGAGGCAACTAGTCATCCAGTATGGAGAGATGTCATGATGGAGGAGTATCAATCCATCATGAAGAATGATGTGTGGGATATTGTTTTGAGACCTAAGGTTAAGTCTGTAGTGACTTCCAAATGAATCTACAAGACCAAACACACAGTTGACGGGAGCATCGAGAGGCACAAAATGAGATTTGTTGCTAGAGGATTCTCTCGGGTGGAGGGAATAGATTATGAGAAGACATTTGTTCTTGTTGCTCGATACACTTCTATCCGGATGATTATTTCCCCTACAACATCCATGGGTAGGAGAGTACATCAGATGGATGTAAAGACAACCTTTCTTAATGGAGAGAATGAGGAGGAAGTATACATCGAGTATCCATATGGTTTCATGATACATGAGGAGTCTCATGTGTGCAGGTTGAAGAAGGCCTTGTATGGAATCAAGCAACCACCTCGAGCTTGGTATGCGAGGATTGATGGACCCCTGATGTTTTTTGGGCTTCAGCAAAAAAAAATCGATCCCATCCTGTACTACAAGACTGTTAATGGTGAGTCCCTGATTTTTGGTCCTCTACGTTGATGATTTATTCCTCACTGATACAAAGAGCCTTACTGTTGAATGCAAGTATGCATTGGCCTCTAAGTTTGAGATGAAGGACCTTAGTATGATGCACTACTTCTTGGGACTAGAGGTGTGGCAGAGAACTGATGAGATCTTCTTGAGTTAGGGGAAGTACACAGTTGAGATATTGAAGAAGTTTGGGATGTTGAACTTGAAGCCCGTGGCTACACCAATGGTGACGAATCTAAAGAAACTAAGTGTGTCTTCTTCTGATTCTGACGAATTGATCCGACTATGTATAGACAGATGGTTGGATAATTGATGTATCTGGTTAACACCAAACCAAATATTTTCTATGTAGTGAGTGCACTCAACCAGTTTATGAGTCAATTGAGATAGACACACTGGATTGTTGCGAAGCATGTGTTGAGATACCTACGAGGCACAGTTGGACATGGTATGAGATATACTTCAAGTATTGATATCACGTGGCAGGAATATATTGACTCTGATTGGGCAGGGAGCGTAGTGGACAGAAAGAGCACCTTTGGGTGTTGCTTCACTTTGGGATCTTCCATGGTTTCCTAGTGTAGCAGGAAACGGACTTTTGTGGCTTTGATCACAGCAGAAGCAGAGTACATTGCATTAAGTATGTCAGTCTGTGAAGCAGTGTGGCTTCGCAAGCTCCTTGCATATTTATCGGAACATGTGCTGGATTCCACCATTATTCATTATGGTAACCAAAGTTGTGTAAAGATCTCAAATAATCCAGTGTTTCATGACAAATCGAACCACATTAAGATCAAGTACCATTACATCTGAGACATGGTGCAGAGGAAGGAAGTATTGGTGAAGTACCTTCCTACATATGAGCAAGTCGTTGATGTTCTTACCAAACCAGGACGAAGTTCAAGTACTTACGTGACAGACTTGGCGTGGCAGAGAATGTCTCCCTCACTGAGAGAGAGTATGGATGTTTGCAACTTCTTGAGACATTCTCCAGATCGTACTCCTCTATGGTTGAGTTGAGTTAATTTGTGATGACACTTATCCGAGAAGGGATAAATGTGTTTGTGCTTATATCCCAATGTCCCTTGTGGAGAGCACATGAGGACATGTCGAGGGAGTTGACCTTGATGTCACACACTATGGGGAGTTGACCCTAAGTGTTCCTAGAGGGAGTAGCCTCTAGAAATCCACATGGGAGTGCCATGTGTGACAAACATTTTGCTACTATGGTGGTTGTGTACCACTAGCAGAGACTGTGTGTCTTTGGACAGTAGTTGTGTACTACTATGGAAAGATACTTCCCTAGCTAAGAGGGAGTGTTGATGTTTCAGCATCGGACGGACCTTCTCCTAGATTGGGTTGCAGACCAAGGGAGATAGGATACATTTATCATAAAGGTGAACTTGCGGTAAATGGGTCCAGATGTAGTCCTTCCTTGATCATGACAGGGAATCATATGGACTCGAGGTGCTTGAAGTGTTTTCCATGTGTCAGTGAGCATCAAGTTGACATTCACTCACAAGTGTGTACTTGTGGTGAAAGATCCTGGTGTGGTCTTTATCCTAGTCATGGTGATTTGACAAGGAATAATAAAGACGCAAGCTGTTATATGTTATTACATGCAGACCCAGAGTGAGCCTGATCTTAGAGAGAGTTAATTGGCTCAGAGGGAGAGTCGCAGAAGGAGTTTCTCCTCGGCTCAGGTGGGAGAGAGATTTCTCCCAAGACTGACAGACAAGTGTCATGAGTCTAGGGTGAAGTTTGTATACTTCAAAGACAAGCTTGGCATGATGCAGAATGTCTGCCTCTTTGAGAGGGAGTGTTGATGTTTGGACAACATTGGGAAGACATTCTCTTAGAATAACAATTAATAATATAATTATTGATTATTGATTATTAAATATCATATATAATAAGTAAATGATAATAAAAAATAGTTATTGATTATTCAAGTGACGCATTCTTTCATGGATGGTCACCATATGTTCCCTATATATGGAACACTCATCATTGTAATAATATATCAATAATTTCTTATATGAATAAAAACAACAATCTTGGATTTATTAGTGATTGATTATTTTGCCTAAGAGCATCATATCTCTTGTTCATGGGTTCACTTCTCTTTATGTGATATAATGTTCAAGGTTTTATGTTGGATTAGGGTACGTTGAAGTGTTCACCATAGATCCACGATTTGTTTATCATCGCAACATGGAGTGCCCTTCCAACATCCAAGAATAGATCCTAATGGGTCTACCTCTAATGGGGTTAAAGATAAAAGGTCAATGAGGATCTCATGGGAGGGGGTCAAAGCCATAATAGAGAATGGATTCTACGGAGATTCAGGAGTGAGGCACAAATAATCAAAGAAGTCTAAAATTAGCACCTAAGAAGAGAGTGGTCATTGTCCAAAGAACAATATTTGTGAAAGGGTGAAAATTCTTATGTGGGAAAGTGATAGGGATGGACAAAAAAAAGACAACCTAAGAACAAGAGGCATCAAAAGAAAATGATGAAAAGGAAGAACTAAACAGAGAACCTTGAAACATGTAATAGAAAGAATACCTAGGAGTGGAAAGATCGAGTTGTCGAGAGAGATCAAAACGAACAAGGAATGAGATGGAACATTTGCCTAAAAACATTGACCACAACAAAGCTACAAAAGTTGATAAAAATATTTGTAAATATATATGGGGAGAGGAGAGCAATTTGTTTAAACAAACCTCACACTTACACTATGATCGTCCACCACATGAAGGGATTTCAATGGCAAGTCACTTTGACTTCCATATCCAATGATCGTAGCCTTTCACAACCAAGAGATTCCTATAACACCATAGATTGTACCTCCTCACTGGGGGTTTGAAGCTCTTATGATATCTTAATAGGTGTGGTTTTTCTATAATGGGCCAAGTCCAATTTTCTATTTATAACTCGGTTTTCTAAAGCTTTAGCACTTATTTTCACACAAAAAAAGAGTCAAATTCATTTAATCTTTATTTTTTCCGGAGGGTTTACATTTTTTGAAACTTTAAATAAAATGTTGAATATATATTTTAAAATGTTATATAAATGTGGTGGCAATAGGATAACATCATTTATGCTTTTTGGCACAATCCATTATTATATTTAACCCTCATTTTTAACTCTAATTTAAACCAACTTGCTTGACACTTAAGTAAAATGTTTAATATATATTTTGAAATGTTATATAAATTTGGTGGCAAAGGAGACAATAGGATAACATAATTTATGTTTTTTGGCATGATCCATTATTATATTTAAGCCTCATTGTTAACTCTAGATTAAATCAACTTGCTTGACAGCATATGGTCTCATTATTTAAGATTTTTCTTCGTAGGTCCATCCATTTTAGACCTGAATCTCCTCTAATGATACACTTAAATCATCCTCAAAACTCATATATCTTCATAGTTTTTCAATAAACAAGTATGTGAGACTTTTGCTTGGTAGAGGTGCATAATATTTTTAAAGGAGGCATCCAGCGTTCAAATCCCCTTGGCCTCTCATACCTTGGATAAAAGAATCAAACCTTCATCCTTCCAAAGTATACAAAAAGCCTTAAGATTTTTCTTTGTACCCCCAATGTCCTTTTTTTCTCATTAGTTAATTTGGAAAACACATGTGAAATGGATCACCGTCGAAAATGGGTCAAATGGATTCCATTTGAGAAAAAAAATTGAATCGCGAGCTGTTGATGGACCATGTTTAGTCACCAAAGTGTCAATTTGGTAATCCTAATGTTGTATGAGCATCAATAAGGAGCTAGAAAATGGGCGACCTTTGGGGCCATGTCAAAATCATCACCATACTGCAACAACCAACAAAAGGATAAAAAGGGGCTGCAAAATGTTCCAAAATTTGACTTCTTATGATGAAATAAATGTTGCACCCAAATAAAATGTGGACACAACATTAGGCAACAAAGTTCTAACAATGGCTTGGGAAGTATGTATTCAGTTTGTGAATTTCCAACCATCATGTTTGTGAATTTTTACTCATCATGATTTAATTGTTTACGATTTCACTAATAACAATGTCAATAATGTAAATCACTCTCCAAATCATTTTTCCCAAAAGAATCTAATGAAGGCACTGAAAGGGGAAGGTGAAGGGTAAAAGCTCATTAGTCAACTTATGCATGACTCTTGTAAGATACACTGCATTGAGAATAGCTTAGCACTAGCATACTGAAAGCATAAAGAATGTCAACAAAAAATCTATCAAAGCTCAACAACATTTATAGACAACGGAAAAAAATGGGAATTTTTTTAAAAGCCTTGAATTTTTATGAACTTTCACATCAATGCGACCTTTCATAATGATCAGTAGGCAATGCTTTTGAAATTCATTGATAAAATCATATACTGCATCCTCTACAATATTGCAGTGCAGAATAAGTGTCATGTAATCCATGGTCTCTAGAAAAAGAATGGTGGCACAAAAGAGAAACTGATCCTTACCAGTACAAAATGTGTTTGAGACAACACTCTACATTCTCTATCAATTCAAATGTATGTGCTTCATATTGATTGTAATAGAATTTCTGTTGTATGTAATTGAAAAATTAAATACAACCCAACAACATCAACTTGAGATTTTCAAGTTGTCAAGTTTCCTTTCCAGTATGAAAAATGAATACAATTCCCCCATAAGTACTTGGGTGTATTCTAGCAGAATTGATAGCTTGCCCAAAAATGTTTTGAAAAAATCTAGATTTTACATACTTGAAACTTTAAAGTTGAAAGTAGTGCAAACTCTATGTATAACAAAACGTAAGAGGAATTAATAATATACAACACTTTAGTCCAAGATAATACATTTGTGGTTCTAACCACCATATTTGGAATGCCACCTGAATTCATAGCAAACAAGCATGATAGCTTGCCTTCTGGCCTAGCAACATGGTTTCCTCTGAGGCATTGCATAAGAGATCAAAACTAGCAAAACTAACCAAGAAAAAATGCTAGCCCTTTTGGCTTCATTTGCTTATACTTTCAAAAGAATGGCAACAAAGATGCAGAGATTAATTTTGCATCAAGGCAGCAATAACAGCAGAAATGTCAAAGCTCAAAAGTTTATAGTCTACCAAAATGCTAGGGAGACTGACTATAGAAATCAGAATCACCACTGAGTGATGTTTCAAGCACTTTTTTATGAGATGGTATTTTCTCATTATAAGTTTCAGAACTATTGGTTGTGCTCCCATTTACCTTTGGTTGATTGTGAACGTCATAGATAGTCACTCCGCTACCTACAGTGTATGTGAAAGAGGTATATGTCAAATCCATTGTACTTTGCAGAGATTCCAATTGCTCAACAACAATACTCATTGAAGGCCTGCCTTTAGGGTTTTGGCTGAGGCATTGATGGGCCAAGCTAGCAGCTTTTAGTGCACTCTTCTCACAGTACTGTCCTTCCAACCTTGGATCAATGATTCGAAGCAGCTTGCGATTATTGTTCAGGAGTGGACGAGCCCACTCAACCAAGTTGTATTCTCTGCTCGGTCTTGTCTTATCCATAGACCGCCTGCCAAGAAGCAGCTCCAGCAATACAACACCAAAGCCATAAATATCACTTTTAGCTGTCAAGTGGCCTGCAAAAGTAAAAGACCAGATGTCATGGTCCAACTATTATTGATGACAGGATAAAATTACTTCAAGGATGAAACAATTCTAGTCCCTGTAGCTTTAAATTAAATATGATACTTTCAATGCAGTTATATCTAGACCAAATGATGACCATGCTTTGAAAATTATGAAAGTTTACAAGCTCATATTGACAGTGAAAACTTAAAAAGTCTAGAGTTTACCAGTCATCACATACTCAGGGGCTGCATAGCCATATGTACCCATCACACGAGTCGAAACATGAGTTTGGTCCCCCTCTGGTCCATCTTTTGCAAGTCCAAAATCAGAAAGTTTTGCAGTGTAATCCTGCAAGAAAAGAAGCAATGAGAAGGGGACTTGACTAGTATCAACTTCACTTGAAATCAGTTTAAAAGTTGGTCTATAAACCGATCTAGGCATTCACATGAGCTTCTACGAAACCAAAACAGCAAGAAAATATGTTGCACCAACTTAAAGTGTAGCTCAACAACAGGATTTATAAGATACTAACCGAATCTAATAAAATATTTGACGTCTTGAAATCACGATAAATAACTGGCTTTTCTGCTCCATGAAGAAAAGCAAGCCCTTTAGCAGCCCCAAGTGCTATCTTCATTCTCATTGGCCAAGCTATGGGAACACATACCTCTTCAATCATGGAGTAAACATGCCAAATCATTAGAAAATTACAACCTTATTTTCACATATTGATTTATTTGGTTAAAGCTTCAATCCAAAATCAACAATAGCATCATTCTGCAAGCTCAAGAATGTTCCAGAAATCAAAGAAGAAAAAAGTACATACTTCGGAATAGCTGGTTTTCCAGACTGCCACGAGACATATACTCATAAACAAGCAGCCTGTGTTCATCCTCGCAGCAGTAACCTACAAGTTTCACCAAGTGTGGGTGACTTAGCTGCCCAAGATAGATGACCTCAGCCTGTAAGATGCACAAAATAAGTGTGTTTTATTACTTATCAGACTTCCTGTCCACAGTTGCAAAACTTGTTTTCATTTGTAATCATCATCACTCTGCCTACCGAAATCTCCATTCCCTTTTTTCTTATTACTTTGTTGATTCCTATCCACTGACCTAAATCATAAACTCTAGAAGCATACACACTAGAACATTCAATGTGTAGGAATGGTGTTTACCAGCCATTCTTTGTGCCCTTGAAGTCCGTCTTGATTAAGGACCTTAACTGCTACCGGGAGAGCTTTTAGACCTGGTCTGACATTCTCATCTATGTAGCCTTTGTAGACAATGCCAAATCCTCCTTCTCCGAGGACATGATCAGCACGGAAGTTTTTTGTAGTCAACTTTAGTTCATTATATGTAAAGACATACACATTAGAGCCAGAATTCTGCCTCAGGTTTTCTACATCCCTGGGAGTTGAAGGAATGATTTCTCCATTGATGTTTTCTGTTGCAGTAGATGTGGTGTTTTTCACTTTTGCTTGTGACTGCAGTTGAAATGCTCTGCATTCTCCTACAGAAGAAAACCATGTATCACCAAAAATCCACAAAATCATTCCTTGTAAATTTCATCTAAGAGGACGGAAATCAACACATTGAAACTCATACAGATCAGTAGCAACATCACAATATTGAACAAGAAAACTGATGGCAGAGTCCACAGAATAGTTGCATTGAACTATAAAATCCATTCAAACAAGCCAAGCCTTAGCTTATAAATTTATAATTGATATGAAGTTGTATGCGGAAGCAGCAAACCAAGAGCAGATTTCTTATAGATACCAATATTAAATCAAACCATGTGATGAAAGTCTCTCAGAGAACATCAGAACTTTAGGCAGGATAAAAAGGCAAAGAAAATTTGAAGAGGAAAACTCAAAGGTATCACTTTATAGAATCTAGCTGTTATGTTAGGTTTTTGAATGGAGATAGTAGTGATGGTGGTTCACAGTCATTCTACGTCTGCATTATTGTCTTAAGTCTGCATTCAGTGCTATATATTAAAATAGTTTATTATTTGAAAATTATTTTAAGTCTGCATCCAGTGCTATTAAAAAAAATTATTATTCAACAGATATTCGTTTGAAGACAGTGTGCTGATTAGAATGTCAGGTGTAACTTACCGAGGATGCTATCCTTTCTTAAGTTTGGTGACACTAAATATGCTCAATCTGTGTTCTGATAAAGTTGTAACCTATAAAATGTTTAAGCTAATAATGCAAATGTCCTCTCAGAAAATACAGATGATTATCTTGAACCGAATTTCAGTAATACAGCAGCATGAGTCATTCTGCTCCACTGACTTTTAAGATAATCCAACTCAGGAATTCGCTCTGAGATCGAGTGGGTCATAGCAGAAGATGTAATGGACTGGGAAACATAGGCAGTTTTTTGCATACTGTTATGTCAAACTAGGATTCAATCCTAAACAAGTAGATGACCAACTATTAAAGTCATAAATTTAGTGCAGATAGCCACAGATGTGATGTTAACTGGATTTTATCCACAATTGCACAAGTTTTAGAATCCTGAGATTAAGGAAGAGTCAAAAAGACGGTCATGTTGAAGCTAAAACCTGGTGATAATGTCTGATATGGAGTATCATCTCTGCTGTTCTATGTCAACCAGATAAAGACTGGGCCCTTGAGAAAGCAATCAATTTTGAATCCCAACAGCTTAATGGCAATATCCATGATTGCAAAAGGTGATAACAACCCCAAAACTTATGTCCATGGCATCCAAAGGCTTGTGCTCTATTGTGTCTTTCACCGTCTCCTGGTAATATGAACTCAGTTTGATGCATCTCTCTTCTGCATTAACTGCTTGATCAAGCACTTAAAGAACACTGAAATGTATATTGGCTTGACCACCTTTGCCGATATTTTCTTATTAAGTGTGACTACCTAAAACTCGTTCTGTTAAAATTAATTTCATCAATAGTGTGCAGTGACTAGAATGTCTGACTATTCTTAAAAATCAATGGAAACATCCTGTTGAACTAAGTTTTGGTGAAGTCACAAGTCCATTGTATATGACAGTAACATATGACTCCAGGACTGCAAGCAGGGAAGCATTGCGACAGCAACAGAGTATACTGCAACCAGTCTTTCTTTATTAGTTATAAGCGATTGCAACTGAGTGGTAATCACTAATACTATTTATATGCATCTGGTTATGTGATTAGTGAGATTTTGTAACCATTATGATGGAATGTTGTAGAAACTCTTTCACAGAAGCGTTATGAGATTGTAATGTAACCATTGTATGATCTCTAAAGCATGAATAAAAGCCATCATTGGTCGCAGTGTATATTTTCATGGAGAGGATATGCTTTATTTGCATTATGAATCTTTGTATGTGTGATTTCCATTCAGCACTTCAATACTCCTTTCTGCACTTCAATACTGCTAACATGAGGCTAATGCAACCCCCTTTTGCTACCTCAGGTGAGTGCCAACTCAAGTACATAATACATCAGTGTCTCTAGGAGAAAAGCTAGACTACATAGTGTTGGCACACAAGGGTCTAAATTTAAGACAACATTTGATTCTGTTGGTGATTGTCATCTGCACTTACCTATATTGAAGGGCATGTATCGGACACTGACATTAAGACAGACGGAAGAAGGGTGGGTGATCCATTGTAACAGTTTTGTACTTAGCTATTGTGGCCATGTTTGAATCAGTGTTTTAAAAACCGGTGAACCGGAACCGGAACCGGCCAGTTTTACCGGTTCGATGGCCGACCGGTTCAAACCGGTCAATAAACTGAACTGCCCGGTTCGGTACCAAACCGGCCGATTCCATCATAAACCGGATGGTTCAGTCATTACCGACTGTTGTGGTTGGTTTTTAATACTTCCCATGGTTTGTCGATTTTTTCCAATTTTGTCAATGATTTTTCCAATGTCAATGTTTTTGAAATTTGAACCCTCGGTGACAATGGTTTGGACAATCCTCAATCTCACTCAATATTATTATGGTTGTGGAAACTCAAGTCCCTTGACATTGTTCCTTACCAGTTGAACATTCTTAACTTATCATCAATGCAAAAGAAATTAAACAAAGGTTCTCCAAGACTATGAAAACCTGGGTATGGAAATGGTATCATTTCCTCAAAAGGGGCCCTAGGATAAGAATTGTGACATTTTTTGGATCATATCAATAACTAAGCAACCCAACTAAAGTCGTTAAAGAAATATAAGAGATACATCAAAGCCTCAAAACAAGGAATTTTGGATTGTTATAAAGTTGGAAGTGATGGCCTCAATCTTGAAGATGAAAAAAAAATATTATATGTCAATTGGTTCACGTCTTAGTAGACTTTGTCGAAATGCCAAGAGAAGATATGCAAATACCCAATCCACAACCACAAACAAAACTAGGAGCTAGAAACCATGTTCCAAATACAAATGATTATCATATAACACAGTTGTTCACACTTTGTTTATGGACCAAGCTATGAACATTATAATCCATAATGATGACCATCTAATAAGGTAGTTTAAAAAAAGAAACCAACAAATAATTACAAAAGTAGAGATGGAGGGCCAACCCCAAGAAAATGTATGCTACACATAAAATGAACTATAGCCTCCTTGATTATGTATTTACTATTTATGTTCCGATCTCTAGATATGTATTTCACTTGGTGCAATTTTGATATATTCATGAGCATACTTTGGATATGTTGTCTCTAATTGTCTCTAATGCTTTGGAAACATGATTTAAAATCTTAATAATATTTTTTTTTTCATTAAAATTTAAATATTTTATGTATTTTTTTAAAAAATCTGTTCATTGAAACTGGTTTGACCGGTTCATTACTGGTTCCGGTTGGACCCTTGACCGGTTCCAATTTTTAAAACTATGGTTTGAATAGCATTTTAAAAGTTCAAGACTGAGTTTATGTATCATTCTCCTTGGGAATCATTTTGGGAGTCATACAGTTGAGTGGCAAAGCCTGTGGTCCTGGATTCTCAATCCTTGGAGATGAAGGTGTGTCTATGATTTTTGCCTACTCCTTTACTTCCCTTGATCTACAAAAAAATGGGAATCCATTCGTGACTCTCCCAGACAGTGTGGGAAGTTGTTACAACCTTCTTTGACCAACCAATCTGATGCAGGAGCATAGGCTCATGAAAATGAAGTCACCCATGACTTCATCAAAGTTGAGTGAATCAAAGGAGACCTAGGGTCTCACACTTGTGTAATTTGTTATTTTGGATAATGGGCAAGGATTCTAGATCCTTTCCACTTGTAAAAGATAAGATAGGGTTTGTTAATGGTTAGTGAGTCACTGATGACTCGTAGGGGTCAGTTGAGTTTATGAAGGACTCTGTTCCTTAATCATAGGATCTGGAAACAGAAATCCATTGTAATTAAATACAAGTTTGGTCGATGATTGAGATAGTTGAACCTAGTTTAATCCAGTTTATCCTAGATGAAGGTTAGCTCATAGAAGCTTAGATTAGCTTGAAGTTAGCTCGAGGAAGAAGCTTGAATGTAGATGAAAAGGAGAAGCTCGGAATCAAATTTCTGGAGCATGCACAGAGATACATCTCTGGTTTGTA
>ML811766.1:22427-44649 GCA_009831015.1 Picea engelmannii
GAGCAGAGTTGAATCAATGATTGGGAACAGAGCGGGATCGATGAGGAGAGCAAAGGAGAATGTACACCCCAGAAATCAACAGTATAGATTTGAGTGGAGCTTGGCCAAAGGGAGAATGAACAGTTGAGATTCATTGAGAATCGAATGGACAAGATCATAGCGGAGATTAAAGGCTAAGAATCGACGGCCCAGATCTTAGCGGAAGGAGGAGGGTTCAAACTCCGATGCGTCTGGTGTTTTCCGTTGCAGCCACGTGTCCATCGGTGTATGGAAGCGGAGATTGAAGGTAAGTACGAAAAAAGTGCCAGTGGTGTTCTCCGTTGGGTTATGGTCATGTCGTATGGTTGTAAGGTGCTTAGTAATATTTCCATTGGGTGTAAACAAAACGAAAAGTGTTTAATCCGCCAATTTAAGAGGAGTCTTGTCAAATGGAATAGAATTGCCAAGCATAGTGACAGATAACTAAGTTTAGCTCTGTCAAAGAATGATGAAAGACCATATTCAAGGTAGATTCCAGTACAGTAAATTGTGGAATCGAGGAACTGCTTCGACATAGCAAGTGGTGCTGAAATCCACAATCCACCTCTTTCTATTAGAGGCCAGCCTATCGGTTAAAAGATTCCAAAACCATTCACTCATGTGGGCAAATAAGGGAAACATAACGTTGTTGTAGTTGCTTTCTTAGTCGCTACTTGTAGCTTTCATGGAGTCGTTAAGTATTACCGCATATGATGCATGAGGATCAGTATCATGTTTGAAGACCCTGATCGTCAGGCTACGTTATGGAGGATTTTTGGCTGATAGCCATTGGTTCCATCTTTTGATGTCTATTTTCTCATTGAGAAATATCTTTTGAGGCATCATCACATATTGGGAGGGATCATGGTGTTGATGAATGCAGCTATGGGAGACATCCTCCAGCTTACAAACCTGTGAGATGTGGAACATAGCAGCTATGTGAAGTCTTTCTCTCAACTTACAAACCTGAGAGAAAGCCCCTATGAAGGGTTCGTGGTTCCTGCCTGGGACAGAGTCAGGAACGTAGAGATGGCCTCCTCCATGACGTGAGTGAGAAGAACTCCAGATGATTATCCGATGTAAAAGCGATATGTTGAGTTAGGACGTGCCTGTGGCTGGGCACAAGGTGAACGTGGGAAATCCCAAAAGTGTTGGGCACATCATCATGTGAACAAAAATGAAGATGATGTGATGGCCTCCTCTGAGCAGCAGCAGAGTTGAGGAGAAGACTCCAGATGATCCTCTTGTTGGTGGCAATGGGAAAGCAGATCTGTAGAGTGGACATGCCTGTGGACGAGCACAGGTGAACGTGTGAAGACCTGGTTCATCTGTGTAATGCAGTGAATCATGTCAATGGCATCCCTATGGATGTGCCCCTAGTGGATGAGCACTGGTGGGTGTATCAGATCCTTTGCTATATATTGTTCAAGAGTCAGACCTACCTGTAACCCTAGTTATTGTGTAAAGGGTACAGGTCGGCCCTACCTTGTTGTGTCTAAAGATAAAAAGTAAAAGATAATTAATAGTAATAGTAATAGTAATAGTAATATTAATTATTATAATAATGAATAACTAATATATCTAAGTGAGGTCGGCCCTATTGTGCCAATAGACACTTCAATTGATAGGACAAGTCTCATATAAGTAAAAGTAAATCTTTCATTGTAGACACACACACACTTAGGTGTTTTGGAAATTTCAGCAAGTACTTCTCTTTGGCAAAGGTGCGCACCTATCTTGGGCGCTAGTGTTCTAGGGCTTAAGCACCCTCTTGTGTTCCAAGTCATTCTTGGTGGTGAAAGGTCTTTCTCTTGAAGAATATAGCAAAGGATTTGGCTGGGTTTTTCTCCCTTGTTTGAGAAGGGTTTCCCAGGATATATCTTGTGTTTTTGTGCATGGTGTTTCTTCTTGTGATCTTGGTTGCTGGAACATTCTTGTTTATGGTTAAGACATGATGAAATTAAATGAACTACATGCTTAACCTAGTTTATGAAAAATCAACATGGTATCAGAGCATAGGTCTTGAAAGAACCCATTGCACAAGCATTCTTCACAAGAAAAAGGAAAAACGTCACTGTTGTCGTACATGAAAATTAGGGCTTTTTATTGAAGAAGATTTTCAGCCTCAAAACCATCTAGAAAAGTGCACCCTAACCCAAGGAACTCTGTGGCACCTTCAACGCACCTTTTCAGTGGGTAGATCTCCCGGAAAGTGAAACACTAGTTTTCAAAAAGTACTAGAAGTCCCAGAAAACCAGAAGTACCAGAGTACTAGAAAACCAGAAGCACCGGTCCAAAAATCTGTTGGTCAAGTTTGAGGGGATAAAATTTGGATTTACAGAAATCTGACTGCACCAGCTTACTCGCCTCAGCCCAGCGCATCTATCCCCTGGATCAGAATTTCAAAATTTGAAGTTTGAAAAATTAGGGTTTCCTCATAAAACCCTAAGTTGCAGTTGCAGTTGCAACTTCACAATCAGTTGTAGTATCAATTGCAGTTGAAGTATCAGTTGTTGTACCAGTTGCAGTCACCCTTGAAGTCTTTTAAGAAGTTGGTAAATATTACCGTTGATACCAGATGGTGCCACTACCTGCAAATGCTATCAGAGGTATGTACTCACATATGTTTAAATTGTTAAGCTTTAAAGGGTATTTGCAGGAGAAGGGATCTCTTGTCATAGATCCAGAAGGATCTCAAGATCCAACACATTCAGAAGAATAATGCAACCCAGGTTTGATTATTCTGACATGCATCTATTTATGACATTTATTTGATCTAGGTTGCATGTTGAAGCTATGACCATCATACTAACCTTTGGTCAAAATTAAAGTCAAGATATTAGATGGATTAAAGTTGACATCATAGAATTTGTTCTCTAACCCAACCTTCTGTCAAGATAGAATATTGTCCTAGTACAAAAGAGAGGTTGAAGAAAGCACTTGTTATCTTGAGTGAAGGAGACTTGGAAGAAAAGCAACACACTGGAAGTGAAGACTCCAGGTTTGATTGTTGTAATTGTCTTTCCAACTTATATTTCTAAAGTTTGCTGCATTACAAATAGGTGTTGTAGCTATGATAACAATCCTTAAAATTGTTTTGATTCTAGAGATGTACTCATTATTCTCCTTTAGGAGATATTCTTGTTTTGGTTCCTCTTGTTTTCTTGTTCCAGACAGGTCAAGAACAAAGGAAGATGCTTATCCTTCGGAGGGAGTCAAAACTATTTGAGAAAGAGGAAGAATAGAACCATCCTTGAGACAATCAATGCAATAATGCATGATCAGAATCTTTCTATGATTTCATGGGCAGAAGCATGCATGACACAGTATATGTTCAGAACAAGAGTCTTCACCAAAATAGAAGCCTTCACCAGAGTGAAGCCTGAGATTGAACACTTCAAGTTATTTGGGTGCCCAGTGTATCTTCATGTACCCAAAGAGAAGAAGTCCAAGCTAGATCCTTTAGAAAGAAAGAATACAGTGAATCTTCAAAGACATTCCAGATCGACATCCCTGGTCAGAGATAGATTGAGACAAGCAGAAACATTGTCCTTGAAGAAGAGATAGCCTTTCAAAGATCCAGAGAATCTCATATGGAGATTGACAATAAGACTATACCTTCTCCCCCTTCAGCAGTTCAGAGGGAGAAAGACATTATTCCAGTTGATCCAGTTGCTCCAGTTGATATGCTCAATGACATCATAGCAAGGCATAAAATGCCTACCTAGACGCACTATGCAAGATGCAGAAAAGCATACAAGCTTCTCAAGGCACCTTCTGAGAAAGTAAAAGAGTTTTTCAAAGCTATCCTCCAGTCATGAGACATTGCATTGATGATAAGACTCCATGTCTTAGAAAAGCAACAAGAGAACCAGTATGGCCAAATGCCATAACAAAAGAGTACCAGTATACTTTAATAGGATGGTGCATAAGATATTATTCAGGGACCAGAAAGAGAAACTTGTGGTAAAGCATGCAGCTAATGAAAGTATCAACGTAATATAAAACGAGATCTATAGCCAGAGGTTTCTCTCAAACAGAGGAAGTTGTCTATGATGAAACACCTGATCCAGTGAACCAGATACACTTCCATGCATGAGTTGGAAACTATATCAGATAAATGGATTCTTGATAAGTCTGGATTTCAAACAAGAGTGTTGATGATCCAAACTTATATCATTACAGTATTGGTGACGAAAGCATGGTCCTGATGACCTATTTAGAAAGCGTTGTTGTTACAAGTAATCCTTGATTTCTGAATTCAAGATGAAGAATCTGAGTATGATTCACTACTTCTTGGGACAAGAAGTATGACAGATGACCGATAAAATCTTCAGTGAACCAGAAAAGCACATCCGGTTGATGTTCTACCTTGAAGTCTTCCATGGTTTCCTATTGCAACAGGAAACATAACTCTGTAGCCTTAAGTGCACCAGAGACAGAGTATATATAGCAGTAAGTGTGTAAAGCAATGTGACTCCACATACTTCCGACAGATTTATTTGACCATGAGATGGATCCTATGTTGATGACAGAGAGCCATATATAAAGCTCCTTAAAGAACCCAGTGCTTCCTAATGGATTGACACACAAAGAGATAAAATTTTCTTATATCAGAGATATGATGCAGAAGAAAATTGTATACTTGCAGTACCTTTGTACACCTGAGCAAACTGCAAACATTTACTTGGTGAAGAACTTCTTCCGAGTTAAGAGGGAGTATGGATGACCTCAGCCAAAAACAAAATTCAAAGTACATCGGTATGAGACTTGGCTTGATGAAGAATGCCTCCCCAACTGAGAGGGAGTGTTGATGAATGCAGCTATGGGAGACATCCTCCAGCTTACAAACCTGTGAGATGTGGAACATAGCAGCTATGTGAAGTCTTTCTCTCAGCTTACAAACCTGAGAGAAAGCCCCTATGAAGGGTTCATGGTTCCAGCCTGGGACAGAGTCAGGAACGTAGAGATGGCCTCCTCCATGACGTGAGTGAGAAGAACTCCAGATGATTATCCGATGTAAAAGCGATCTATTGAGTTAGGACGTGCTTGTGGCTGAGCACAAGGTGAACATGGGAAATCCCAAAAGTGTTGGGCACATCATCATGTGAACAGAAATGAAGATGATGTGATGGCCTCCTCTGAGCAGCAGCAGAGTTGACGAGAAGACTCCAAATGATCCTCCTATTGGTGGCAGTGGGAAAGCAGATCTGTAGAGTGGACGTGCCTATGGACGAGCACAGGTGAACGTGTGAAAACCTGGTTCATCTGTGTAATGCAGTGAATCAGGTCCATAGCATCCCTATGGATGTGCCCCTAGTGGGTGAGCACTAGTGGGTGTATCAGATCCTTTGCTATATATTGTTCAAGAGTCAGACCTACCTGTAACCCTAGTTATTGTGTAAAGGGTACAGGTCAGCCCTACCTTATTGTGTCTAAAGATAAAAAGTAAAAGATAATTAATATTAATATTAATTATTATAATAATGAATAACTAATATATCTAAGTGAGATTGGCCCTATTGTGCCAATAGACACTTCAGTTGATAGGACAAGTCTCATATAAGTAAAAGTAAATCTTTCATTGTAGACACACACACACACTTAGGTGTTTTGGAAATTTCAGCAAGTACTTCTCTTTGGCAAAGGTGTGCACCTCTCTTGGGCGCTAGTGTTCTAGGGCTTAAGCACCCTCTTGTGTGCTAAGTCATTCTTGGTGGTAAAAGGTCTTTCTCTTGAAGAATATAGCAAAGGATTTGGCTGGGTTTTTCTCCCTTGTTTGAGAAGGGTTTCCCAAGATATATCTTGTGTTCTTGTGTATGGTGTTTCTTCTTGTGATCTTGGTTGCTGCAACATTCTTGTTTATGGTTAAGACATGATGAAATTAAATGAACTACATGCTTAACCTAGCTTATGAAAAATCAACACATGGCACATGTGATTTGTTGTCACATTTTGGAGTCTTCATCTATGCAATTTCATGCATAGTTGTTCACTTGATGGGACATTTCACATATTCCTAGGCATAGGCACATATATGGAAGCATGCCACATCATCAAAGCATGGATTGGGATGAGCTCCATGCATTTTTCCCACATTTGACTTCACATTGCCACATCACATAGATTGAGGGGCCTGTTTCGTAGGTTGTTTGAGGAGATGAACCTCCTTTGATCACTTCCATGCTTATCTTGAGGAGCACTTGGTCTATGGATGGTCGTTTTGACAATTGGTTGCATTCACTTGTACTTGCACACATTTGGAGAGGAACACCCATCAACTAAGGGGGTTCCACGGTGGTTTGGCACATGGTCTAAGGGTTTCGACACATATTTTGGAAGAGTGCTCCACCTTTTAAGCGTGATTACCTAGAGTGTTTCAATCTCATTGCCTTATTTGGAGGAGATATGGTGACTATGCACATGAATCTATGCCTTTTGCACATTCTTTGAGACCACCTTTGATGTCTCGTTCCCAAGAATAGGCCAGTAGGGAGTGACTTAGTAGTCTATATGTTCCCGTAGACTATAGTCAGGCACAAACATGGAACAAATGGAGAAATAAGGGTGAATAAATGGCTAAATGATGAATTAAGCCCAAAAGCATAGGAAAAGTCGCTTAAGCCAAAGTCAACGGAGAAATAGAAGAAAAAGGTGTTGAAAGGGTGACTTAATTAATTAATCATTCGACTTAGGAGGAAAGGCGCCTAGCTTAAGTGATGTCAATGGAGAATTAGATCGGGGGAGGTATAAGAAGAGGAATTTGACCTAATTCCTTATTATATTATGATTTTGAGTTGAGAACAGGGTCCAGAGGAGGAAGTCGACCTCTTTGATGATTTGTGGATTTCTGGAGGAAACCACCACCCAAATCGGTTTCGGTGTTGGAAGACACACCCTAGCCTATCGGAGATACCATCCAGGTATTTCATCGTGCCAAATCATGAGTATTCAGACCCAATTCAGTCAGTGCGCATTGCAACCAGTGAGGGTGTAGGGGTTTGAAAGACATTTTTGAGTAGTTGGCCAAGCTCAGGTCAGATCCAGCCAGATCCTTCCGACCCATTTGAGAGGGACACAGGGCGCTTCATTTGAACTATCACTTGTTTGATTCCGACGGAGGAATCCACCAAGGCACACCAGTTTGTCATTTAGGGCATAGCTTCTAAAGAAGCACATTCAGGGATCCAGAGAGTTCACCGGTCCAGAATCGGAGAAACCCTTCCGACCCAGTACAGAGAATAGCAGGGCGCTCAGTTTGAGCCATACATCACCAGATTCCGACGGTGGAATCACTGGGGCGCACCAGTTGTCTAGGAGACGGGCGCAAACCCTAAGGGGGTCCCATCCAAGGTCCAGTTTGATCCGTAGTGGACCGATCTTCAGCCTGACAGTTACTAGGAGGCGTTGTGAGGGCAGGACGCATCTTTTGAGATATTTTTCAGGCCGATCAGTTGAGCATAGCCACCAAGGCGAGTTTATTCCTCATTTGTAGCAATTGTCGTGAGTTTCTGGAGTTGCATGTTGTCGATCCATCCATGCATGTGCAAATCTATCCATATCTTTTGATCACGGGTATTTTATATTAGTTGCATTGTATTCCAATGATGATCCATGAGATCTAGCTGATGATTAGTTCTCGGCTTTCAGCATATCATTTGTATTTCCTGCTTTTTCCATATAATACATGCTATTGAGATTGTGTTGGTTCCTTATTACGCATACATCATATATACTACTCAAACCCTTATTTATATGACACACACATGCGAAAATCACCAAGCATGTTAAACAAGTAACTAAAACATGTCCAGAAACCCCCTGAGTATCAAATCTGAGAGCTTAAACACTAGTCAGCAGTTCATATCCAGATCCACCGGATTTGGGATATTTCACCACCCACCATTGAGGAGGTTGTAACAACCAATGGCCTTTATTACACATCTATCCATGAGATCCATCGTTTGGGGAGTTGGTTGTTTCATTGGAGAGAACACTCCACTTCATCTTGCTATTTTGGCATGCTTTTGGCATCTCTAGGTTGTAGACTCCCTCACCTAGTGGAGCACTCCCTTGATTCGTCGCTTATTGGCACGATTTGAGAGGGTTATTGATGGGCACTCCAATGTAATTGGTGGCTAGTGGCACACACATCCACACTCTTGGCGCATGGTTTGAGGTCTTCATGCCTATATTGAGGAGCACTCCACTTCTTGTGCACCTTTCCCTAGAGTGCTCCACCATTTGACCTTGCTTGGAGGTGATTGGGGGGTTTTGCATGTGGATCAATATGATTGGCACACACATTGAGCTCGTCCTATCCTTGAAGAGGTTGTTTTAACAACCAGTGGACCTATGGGATCCACTTATTAAGGAGTTAGTTGGCTTATTGGGAGGAGCACCCTAGCTCATGTTGCTAGTTTGGACTTGGTTTTGGCATCTCAAAGTATTTTCTCCTCTATGTAAAATCCCCTTTAGGGCTGCTGTTAGGTTTTGAGTTTATTTGTTTTCAAATCTCTTATTTGGAACAGTTTCACAGTAAACCCTCAATCATTTTTGGCACAAAAGGGTTTTATTTGCATTCAATCATGAACAAACAGAAAATACATTTATTGCCAATAATGATAACGCCATCTAAACTGTTATAACAGCAAATAAGCCAGAAATTACAGATCTGTTACACACACACACACACACATATATATATATATTATTTCTGACTTCAGGGTTTACATTTAATTACAAAAATGATAACCATGTGCTAGACTGTAACAGCAGAACAAACTCAGCAATGCAATCTGATTTATAACTTTATTTCCGACCTGTAGGAAACAATTCTGGGCAGCAATGAATGTGTTGGGGCGACCCTTCTAGGCTCCACAAATCAGAAAGTTAACACTGTAAATAAGCTTGCTTTTGTACACAATTTATTGCAGTGAGTCGATCCCCCTTTTTCATGTCACGAACTGCTGTAGATAGCCAAGGCCCAAGAGAGGGACAACTGATAGTTGTGTGCAGCAAATCACCCTCTGTTAATCACCATGCTTGGGCAGCCTTTAAAACCCTGGATTGACACCCCTTTTTAGACACAAAGATCAGCAGTTGAATGGCACAATATGATGAGAAGGGTTGATGAGTATAACAGCAGATCAATTCCCTTGGAAACGGTCCCCTTTTTGCCTTCCTCAATCTGTAAACAGTGGTACAGATCCTCTGCTAGATAACCCAAGCTGCAAATAAATAAGATGGCCTCCTTGAGAATGCCACGGGCTGCAACTAGAGGGTACGGCCTCCTTGAGAAAGCCAGGAATTGCAAATAGAGGGTATGACTCCCTCTGAAAACCACACAATCTGATTATTAATGATGCAGCCTCCCTTCTAACACCACGATCTGCATATAAGAGGCTCGATTTATGGAGAAGAGCAGTGGAAAGAAGTTGCAGGTTGACCTGCACTAAATGACCTCAACCAAACTCCTTCAAACTCAAAAAATGACCCACGATTTGCCAAGATGATGAATCATTCTTCTTCAACAATGAATACCTGTGAAAGATCTGCTTGATCTCTCCAACTGATTGGATAGGGTGGACAGTTTCACCACCGAACCCAATCGTTCAAGGGTTTTCAGTCCCAGAGCCAAAAGCTTAAAGAGCTCTGCAAATCGATTTGATAAAATGATCATGAATAATGAGAAAATGAGCTCCAATCTCTCTTTTATCCCCTTTTTACTTTTTCCGTTCAATTAAATAATATAAAGTGACTTTATAAAATCTCCCTTTAATATTTCTCTAAAATCACTTATTTCACCTTTAATTTATTAAACCTTTTAACTCCCAAAAAGTGATTTATCTTATTTTAAAACATTTTCGGGCATTGGAAGTCACTTTGTAGCATTCCAACATTTAAAGTTTTTCATCCTGGTTCCAACAAGCTATAACACTAAGGTGCCCCCCTTAGATAATTTAATTAAAATAACACCCTTAGTGAAATTAATTAAATAATGCTCAATATTACTCACAAATTACGGGAATGGTCGAAATGCATCGGAACCAAAAATTCATTGTGCAAGAGTGATCCCAATGATGAAAGATGATAAATGGACCTGGTTGGGTGACTTAATAAAAATAGATACTCCCTCCCAGAATCTTGGAGCCCAAACCGGAAGCTGGAAATAACATCTGAAGGCATCATATAACTCCTCTAAACCATCTGAGCTCACTAGTAACATTAAATTACACCTCTAATCAGGCTGACACAAACCCAGAAAATCACCTCCAATTGTAGAGCAAGGGACCACGAAAATGAGGACATTACACTTTATTTGGAGGGATGCCCCCTTGATTATTCCACCTTGGCACGTGCGGATGAATCTTCTTGTCGAGCGCTCCATTGGAGGAGGTTACAAAAGGCATTATGAGATCCATTACATGCTCAAACTAGCCCAAGCTACTGGGGCATCTTGCTTGAGGAGAGGACAAGTGGCAACCCCACTTATTTATCTTAATATTTTGTTGTTATGTATTTTGACTTGTCTATTGGAGGTGGTTAGTGGCATTGTTGAGAAAATCGACATCGGCAAAAAGTTGACGAGGGTCTAGAAAAAATCGTTTTAGAAAAAGTTGGAAAAAGTCAACAAAAAATCGGAAAACCACGACAAACATTAAAAAATACAAAATATATTCATGTTTTTCAAAATTTTAAACATATAAAGCAACAACAACATCAGATAAACATATTGGCACATAAATATGGAGAAATAATTGATATATATGTAGTGGATGCCAAATAAAAAATTATACATCAAAGTCTATACCGAATCCTGAAGGGCCAGAAGTTAGAACTAATACAAAATGACATCACATATATAATTATAAATGTATTTCATCATCATGAGATAGATTACAATGACAAATGAAACAAAACAAGCAACTAGTTATCTAATATCAATGCCCTCTCCCCCTTTTACGGGAAAAGATAATGGGTCGTATGTAAGGCCTGCCCCTGATAGTAGAAGGCCCTGAGTCTGACAGTGGGCAATGACTGGTGTGTGTAGGAGTAGGTGTATCAATAAGTGTAGAAGATTGTGTTGATGCTAAGCACATCACCCTCCATGATGTCTTCAAGCTGCTCCTAGTCCTCCCCCTGTTGCTCCTCCAGATTTTGTTGTTGTTCGGGTTCCTCTTCTAACCATGCAGGGGCCTCCTCCATGATAGGCATCTCAACCTCCACCCTCCACTTAGACAATACATCAATATTGTCTAAGGAAATGGCATCCACATCCGGTGTTCTATCCATTTGCTTCAACCATAGTTGGAGATTATAATGGACATACACCAAGTCATTGATACGTGAGAACTCCAACCTGTAAGAGGGTCATAAAAAATTTAATGAGTTTTAACTTTTGAGAGTCAAAATATATTAGAGGGTCATAGACTCGTAAATTACAATAAATGTAATTGCTCATAAGTTCTAACCTGGTGCGTTTCTTTGAGTGTATTTTTCAAATACAGTCTAATTGCGCTCACATCCTGAAGAGGTACAGGTTTGACTTAGGATTCGGATGGCAAATCTCTATAAATTTAGTGCCCTTGCACCATAGTTTCGCCACCAAACGTCTACAACAAATAAGAAAGAAAGAGAACATAAAGAAAACATAATTGAACTTTAAAATATATTTTAAAACACGTAATTGAATTTTAAAAATATAAATTTCTAAGTTGAACTATCTTTTAAATTCTAATGACTTACGTGGCATCAAAATGATCCTTGCAGCAACATCTTCGTAGCCAAACAGTCTAATACCATACTGATACATCTCTATCTCGCAATTAATTTTATTGTGAATTGCGACATCAAGTACCATCCTCTGAAGACAAGTATGGAACCCTTCCATCACCTTGCCATCAAAATCAAAGTTGCATTTGTAGGAAAATGCGAGGTTGAGGAAAATTGTTGTTGTATGAATGGGTCGATGGAGCATCCCGGTCCACCGAGTATCAATCAAATCCCATAATAGCCTCTGTCTACGAAACCCATGGCTACCCTTTCCCACATAATAAGCTCGGATAGCTTCTTTGGCCCTATCCATGGCCTCATACAAATAGCCCATTGTGGGCTTATTGCTATCAACCAATCTCAAAACGTTTACCAAAAGGTTCACTCATTGAGCACACTTTTATCACTCCTCCGCAGAAGGAGTCGTTGTAAACCAATCAGGCAATGGCTTTCCCATCCTCTCTCCTGTTGTATGTAGAATCCCGCCACTCATCACAAACAAACATTTTCTTCAACTCAAACTAACATTGAAGCAAAGACTAAAGAGTAATGAAGTTGGTGGCAAAACGAGTGATTGCAGGATGTCGCAACTCTCTATTTTTGGTGTGTCTCCTCATGAGGCTAAGAACGAAAGTGTGGTTATATATGAACTTGGAGACGCCCCTAGGATGATCAATCACCTCCTTAATGAAGGAGGTTTTCCCCATATCCTCGAGCATCAAATCAATGCAGTGTGCAGCGCATGGAGTCCAGAACAATGAACGATACCTCTCCATAAGCAACCTACCAGTAGCCACATAATTAGTTGCATTATCTTTTATGATTTGCACCACATTATGCAAACCGATCTCCGAGATGAACGCATCCATCAACTCACACAACAATTCTACATATGTCACGTGTGTCAATGCATCCACTAATTTGATAAACATGGTACCTCTAGGACAATGTACCAAGAAATTGAGAAGGGCCCTACCCTTCCTATCTGTCCAACCATCAAACATCACTATGCATCCAGAGATCTCCCATGACTTCTTGAACTCCACCAATCTAGAGTTGATGTCCTTTTCTGCTTGAAGAATTGGCCCCCACAACTCCTCAAAGGTAGGGCTTTTATACCCTAGGAAAACAATAGCAATGGCATCACACGTCAGCTGCCAAAATGGATTGTTCTTGGTGATGCTGAGAGGTATGTCACTCCAGAAAAGACACCTCCCCACGGCCCTGTCTGCTTCTTCCTTCTCCCTTTTCTTCAACACTAACCCGATGGAAGGTTTTGCTCCAGCGGTGGTTCGTGGAACAACAAAGATGTGGATCTCCTGGTAGCTGAATCTGTGGAGCCCCTCCCACCACACTGTCCCTTTGGGGTAAATGTCATTGAACTTCTAACTGTAAGTTCGGCCCTCTTTGTGGTTGCTTCATATTTCTTTTTATCCTTTGCTTGAAGTGAATCAAATGCAATTATCATAATCTTCGGGCTAGTATTAGGACAAACCTCAACATCATGCCCAGGGATTTAGCTAAATGGTATTTCAACCTGCAAATCCCTCATAACATATTCTACCCACAGAATTTGCAATTCAATCGTTGTCAGTTTGTCCCGTCTTCAAGGATCCCATACACCCAAAATGGATCCAAAGGCTTCGGCATATTTTTTGATGAAATTGACAGCCTCAAAATTCAACCCTAATGCACAAAAAAACAAGAAAATGATATTAAACCCCACTAGAAAAAAAATATCAGCCCATTGGTAAAAAAAATCATACCTCTAGATCAGATTATTAGCAATGAAAAATGACAATAAGAGGGTGGACAAAAAATTAACATCAAGGCTCAAGCTTGTTGTCCCATAAAAAAAACCCTTACATTGTTTTATGGGCATGAAAATCATGGCAAAATGACCAAAAAAATAAGCAAAACGTAGGCAAGCAAAGAGGCAAGCAAACTTGCATAAATCTATGAAAAAAAAGCATTAACATGGTGGGATTTAAATACATACCTATGAATGGAAGATTCAACACCGGTTGGAAAATGAAATTGAACCCTTGCTCCACTTAAAAATCCTTGATGGTGATGATGATGGTTGTTTAGCTACCTCCACAATGATTGAGGAAGACCACAAACCCTTCTCCTTCCTTCTCCACCAGCAAACAAGTAAAATGACAAAGAAAATATGCCCAAATCAGCTTTATCCCCACGGACTTGGAGTGCCCCGTGATATTTTCCATCGACTCGTGGCTTTTTCAAAAAAAATCGCAACTTTTTCGAAAAAGTCCCAAAAAATCGCTGACTTTTTCAAAGTGGTTAGTAGATATATTATTTTTATTATTTTGAGGAGAGAAAAGTGGATCTAGAATTCACTTAATTATATTTTATTGTAAGAGAAGTTGAGTTAAACTTTATATAAAGAGAAGCCCTCTCATTTGTTGTGCATGGTTGGATTAATTAGAATCCCCTATGAGGTTAGTTGAAGATCTATTAGGAGAATGAAAGCTTAAGGGTTTCCTTTTGTAATGTGAAGTTCATCATTTCATCCATATTGTTGTTTGTTTATTACTGGAAATTCATCAAAATTCTGCTACAAAAAGGGCTTCATTTAAAGAGCATTTTTGTCTTTTGAAGAAGGGATTTGGTTGAGGTGTTTCCTATCCATTTCCCTTTTTTATTTTTATTATTAAGTTAGATAATTTGATGCTGTCATTTCAGTGAAAGGCAGGGCAGATTTCTAGTTTGTACTACAATCATCCCTTTGTTGTCATGCATGTGTATGAACTAGCACCTTTGTAAGGGTCCTCTAAGTAATTTTCTGCAATCTGGAAAGAGCATTCAAAGGTTGATTTTAGTATGTTGTAACAGCACTATCATGCCATCCCCGTTCATAATTTTGAACCCTCTAAAGGTTGCCTCTTGACTCCATTTTCCCTAATTGGATAGGCACTAGTCCCAGTCCTCCATCCCAATCTATTTCTAAAGTTTATGTCATATTTTATGGAGGAAAACTCCCCTTGTGTTGGAGGAGAGCTAGCCTAAAGTGAGAGAAGGCATTCTTGTGGGGACAATGAACAACCCCTCTTAGCTCCCCTAAGGTTACACTTGTGTTTAGATCTTTACCACTTGAACTTAGTCACCTAGTTCGTGTTCGTGTTTGAATTCGGCGACCTTGAAGTTCGAAAAAAATTTGACAATGAAAATTTTGGGAATAAAATTCGACATTATGTTCGACATACTACAAAATTTGAAAATTAAAATATATATATATATATAGTAAAATTCAACACTCCGATTAAATACATATACGATAGAAATGAAAAAAATAATATATATATATAGTAATATGAAATATATATAAAGTAAGATATATATATTATATATAGTAGTAATATGAAATATACAGAGAGTAAGATATATATAGAAAAAAAATCAATATATATATATAGTAATATGGTAATATTAAATACATCATATATTAATATATAAAAAATTAATATTACTCTACGTCCCTAGCCTCGGCCCACACTGTGGAGGTCTTGTCATCAACGACGGTTCAAGATGACGGAGCCACGGGCCACGGGCGTAGGGTACTGTGCAGAAACATGCGAACTGGCTCACTGGGTCGAGGGAATTAAATTCAACATGTGAAATGATGGAGCCGACACAACGGTCGTCGGCAACATAGAATCACAATGAATGAAGTTTGGTGGCAGCAAATTAGAGTTTAGGTTTATAGTTTTAGGTATTTTCTGGTTGTTTTTTTAATTTTTTTGTTAACCATGAGCGGAACAACATCAAACACAGTCAAATTTAAATGAAATTGGGCGATTTTTTTCCTGTTCCTGTACGAATTCGAATGTTACTTGATGTACGGCGAATTTAAATGAATAAGTTCGAATTCGGATGAAGTTCGACGAATTTCGAACTTAATGGTTGAAATTCGCCGAACCCGGTGACTAAGCACTTAAAGTACAGATTTGGGAGGTAACATTTTGGCATCATTGTCGAGAATAAAGTCCCTTTCCCAAATGCACTCGGTGTTATTTTGGTTATATGCACTCTTACTTGCTATATAAATGAGAAACTTTGCATATTTGTGTATAAATGGTTTGGATTCATATGGATGCACATGAATATATATGTTTTGTTTTATCAAAATTTGAATATTTTATGTAGTTTTTGGTCAACTAGTTTTTTTTCCGATTTTTTTCCAATCTAGTCCGGTTTAGCATTTTTGGGGTCGATCGGTTTGGTTCGGTCTGGTTTTCGGTTCTAATAACATTGGTCGGTCTCTTGGCTTTCCCATTACCCCCCAAAGCTCTCCTATATCTTCATGCTCCTTGACTCTCAATGGATCTTTTGGCCAAGAGGAGAGAATGCAGAGGAGAAGGAGCTATGTCAATTGTTGAATGGTCATAGAGCCATGAACTGCATTGTAACCTAAGATTGTCGAAATAAGACTGAGAAACCATCCGAATGCCAATTTTCCCATTTGAGTTTCTAGTGTAAAATCTTTGTCTTATAAGGTGTTCTATATGTTGTGTAATGGCTTTAGTTATTGATTAAATCTTTGTAATAATCTTAATCTTTGTTATATCAATTAGTGTGTACAACAAGTAAAACATTTTAGATTTCTCTACTTGATTTATGGTTGTGTGAAGAGTAAGTAAATTGTAAGCGGTAGTTGGAGATCGAATTGCTCTTGAATAGAATACCAACATTCATATTTTGATTGGGACAACACCTTCATATGTCCATCGTTATAGTAGTGAACCCACATAGAGACGGCGATTCTTTGTTACATATAATAATATTGAAATCCAACAAATAATAGGTTTAGACTGTCCACTTATTTAACCAAAAGAAATCAATGGTTGTGTGAAAAGAGTTGTTGCACTTCCCCAACTAATTTCTATTCTCAATCTCTTATAATTGGCAACTTGTCTTTGTTCCAAACCGTTGAGTTTGTGCCTAAGGACTATACACCTTCCTTGTAGCATTTGGTTATTGTATAATGGTTGATTGAACCTCCCAATCTTCTATTTAATCCTCAAGCAGTCATTCTATAGTAGTCGGATCACACTGTGTGTCATACGCCCCTTGGACAGACGGGACACATCACTAATTAGACCATAAGGATGGGTCTCCTCTCTTTTGGTTATATGTTGAGTTAAGCTAGCAAGTGACCAAACAAATTTATAAGAACTTGACTATGCAACGCTACTCATTGGCATTAGAACGCCCTACACTCAATAAAACATGGTGGCCTGTAGTTGCCCAATTTTCGTTAGTTGGTCCTCCTGTGAATGTATGAATATTCATATTAATCCTGGCAATGTTACAGCGTGCAAGGCATTTGTGTCCCTTTGTAAACTGGTGGTATTGCTATCATTGCAAATAATTACTTTTGCAATTGAACTCTTGTGAAAATTGTCTTAGTTGAGATTTGTACTGGATAAAGTGTTGGCTTCATAACAATGGCTAATCAGATTGTTGGGTTGACTTAAGGAATATTAAAAGGGTTGGAGGTGTTGTGACAATGCCCAACCAATTTGTTGTAGACAAGTAAAAGAAAATTTTCAATTCGCTATTGGTTTAAATGTGTACCTGAATCTATATATTCATGTGCACTGTTGAAAAAGAGTTTTACCCCTTCACGAAAAGTCGGCGGGTTAAAATCACGACTTTTTCAATTTTGAAAAAGTTGCAACTTTTACGAAAAATCGACGATTTTTTAGAAAAAAATCGTGAGTCATTGGAAAAAATTGTGGGACGCACCTAGTCCACGAGGATAGAGTCGATTTTGGCATTTCTTTTTTATTTGACTTGTTTGTTGTTGGAGAAGGAAGGAGAAGGGTTTGTGGTCTTCCTCAATCATTGTGGAGGTAGCTAAACAACCATCATCATCACCATCAAGGATTTTTAAGTGGAGCAAGGGTTCAATTTCATTTGCATACTGGTGTTCAATCTTCCATTAATAGGTATGTATTTAAATCCCACCATGTTAATGCTTTTTTTCATAGATTTATGCAAGTTTGCTTGCCTCTTTTCTTGCCTACGTTTTGCTTATTTTCTTGGTCATTTCGCCATGATTTTCATGCCCATAAAACAATGTAAGGGTTTTTCTTTTATGGGACAACAAGCTTGAGCCTTGATGTTAATTTTTTCACCACTCTCTTATTGTCATTTTTCATTGCTAATAATCTAATCTAGAGGTCTGGTTTTTTTTACCAATGGGTTGTTATTTTCTTTAGTGGGGTTTAATATCATTTTCTTGTTTTTTTTGTGCCTTAGGGTTGAATTTTGAGGCTGTCAATTTCATCAAAAAATATGCCGAAGCCTTTGGTTCCATTTTGGGTGTATGGGGTCCCTGAAGATGGGACAAACCGACAACGATTGAGTTGCAAATTCTGTGGGCAGAAAATGTCAAGAGGGATTTGCAAGTTGAAATACTATTTAGCTAAAATCCTCCGGCATGATGTTGACGTTTGTCCTAATACTAACCCGAAGATTATGAGAATTGCATTTGATTCACTTGAAGTAAACGATAAAAAGAAAGATGAAGCAGCCGCAAAGAAGGTCGAACTTACAGTTAGAAATTCAGTGACATCTACCCCGAAGGAACAATGTAGTGGGAGGGGCTCCACAGATTCAGTTATCGAGAGATCCGCATCTTTTTTTGTTCCATGAACCACCCCTGGAGCACAACCTTACATCAGGTCAATGTTGAAGAAAAGGGAAAACGAAGAAGCAAACAGGGTTGTGGGGAGGTGTCTTTTCTGGAGTGACATACCTCTCAGCATCACCAAGAACAATCCATTTTTCCATCCAATGTGTGATACCATTGTTGTTGTTGGCCCAGGGTATAAAAGCCCTACCTTTGAGGAGCTACGGGGACCAATTCTTCCAGCAGAAAAGAAGGACATCAACTCTAGATTGGCAGAGTTCAAGCAGTCATGGGAGATCTCTGGATGCACAGTGATGTCTGATGGTTGGAGAGATAGAAAGGGTAGGTCCCTTCTCAATTTCTTGGTACATTGTCCTAGAGGTACCATGTTTACCAAATCAGTGGATGCATCAGCACATGTGAAAGATGCAGCATTGTTGTGTGAGTTGATGGATGCGTTGATCCAAGAGATTGGTTTGCATAATGTGGTGCAAATCATAACAGATAATGCAGCTAATTATGTGGTTGTTGGTAGGTTGCTTATGGAGAGGTATCGTTCATTGTTGTGGACTCCATGTGTTGCACACTGTATTGATTTGATGCTCGAGGATATGGGAAAAACCTCCTTCATCAAGGAGGTGATTGATCGAGCTAGGAGCATCCCCAAGTTCATATATAACCATACTTTCGTTCTTGGCCTCATGAGGAGACACACCAAAAGCAGGGAGTTGTGGCATCCTACAATCACTCGTTTTGCCACCAACTTCATTACTCTTCATACTTTGCTTCAATGTCAGTTTGAGTTGAGGCAAATGTTTGTTTGTGATGAGTGGCAGGATTCTACATATAGCAAGAGAGAGGATGGGAAATCCATTGCCAGATTGGTGTACAATGACTCCTTCTGGGAAGGAGTGGTAGAAGTGTGCTCAGTGAGTGAAACTTTGCTAAAGGTTCTGAGATTGGTTGATAGTGATAAGCCCGCAATGGGCTATTTGTATGAGGCCATGGATAGGGCCAAAGAAGCTATATGGGCTTATTATGTGGCCAAGGGTAGCCACGGGTTTCGTACACAGATGCTATTATGGGATTTGATTGATACTCGATGGACGAGGTGCTCCATCAACCCATTCATGCAACAGCAGTTTTCCTCAACCCCACATTTTCCTACTAGTCTTCAGAGGATGGTACCTAATGTCGAGATTCACCTCAAAATTAATCGCGAGATAGAGATGTACCGGGATGGTACCAGACTATTTGGCTATGAAGATGTTGCTGCAAGGACCATTTTGATGCCACATAAGTCATTAGAATTTAGAAGATAGTTCAACTTAGAACTTTATATTTTTAAAATTCAATTATGTGTTTTAAAATTTATTTTAAAGTTTAATTATGCTTTCTTTATGTTCTCTTTCTTTCTTATTTGTTGTCGATGTTTGGTGGCGACAATTTGGTGCAAGGGCACCAAATTTACAGGGATTTTGTTACAGTTTGTAGCTCGGGCAGGTACTTCCACACTAGGGGTGTCTAGTGGTGTGGGAGGGGTCCTCTAGATGCCTAGACCACTTATGTATTAGTGGGGATCTTAAGTCAAGGAGAGATTAAGTCACAACCGCTAGATGTGACTTAAGTTGTCTCATCGCTTGATTAAGTCCCCATTGTTAGATCTAGATCTAAAGTTGTAGATCTAGTGGTCCAGATTAAAGATCGAGGTATCCAGGATCTATATAAGAACAAGAAGACATCACTTTCATTCATCTCAGAGTAGAGTGAGCTAGCTAAGAGAGTTGAAGCACTCAGGTGAGATCTAGGGCCGAGTTGGGCCTAGTTATCTAGGAGGCCGAGTGAGGGCTACCAAGGGAAGGTTGAGGATAGTCAATCTAGGGCAGCTAAGTTGAGCTGCTAAGGGAGTCTACGGGGATTTTGTTAGAGTTTGTAGCTCGGGCAGGTACTTCCACACTAGGGGTGTCTAGTGGTGTGAGAGGGGCCCTCTAGATGTCTAGACCACTTATGTATTAGTGGGGATCTTAAGTCAACGAGAGATTAAGTCACAACCGTTGGATGTGACTTAAGTTGTCTCATCGCTTGATTAAGTCCCCACTGTTAGATCTAGATCTAAAGTTGTAGATCTAGCGGTCCAGATTAAAGATCAAGGTATCCGGGATCTATATAAGGACAACAAGACATCACTTTCATTCATCTTAGAGTAGAGTGAGCTAGCTAAGAGAGCTGAAGCACTCAGGTGAGATCTAGGGCCGAGTTGGGCCTAGTTATCTAGGAGGCCGAGTGAGGACTACCAAGGGAAGGTTGAGGATAGTCAATCTAGGGCAGCTAAGTTGAGTTGCTAAGGGAGTCTATCAAGGGTCGAGTTAGGGCCCACAGGGAGTTCTTCCGAGAATGCAAGGAGAGGGTATTGGTTCAGATCCGGAGAGTTTAGTCCGGGGAACTACACCTGTAATGTATTTGTAAAATCTTGCTATAAATAAACAAAGAACAAAGTCTTAGTGGGGTTTCTAGGGTACAAACACGGTGTTAATGTGTGAGTATATTGTTTTTTGTTATGTTGTATTATGATCTTATATGTGTGTTATTCAGTTTATTAAATAGCAGGCCGAGTTTTGTTTCTGCAGTTGATTTAATAAGAATAACTGAGTAATCAAGTTAAGTCATAAAATTTCTTCATGGTATCAAAGTTGGACTGGGTGTGACTCCCTCATGGGAGAGCCCAAAAAAAATGAGAGTCTAAAGATGTAGTTCGTTGTATATGTAGGAATAGGGTAGAAAGAGAGTGTTGTTGTTGTGTATGTTCAGTTGCGTGTGAGAAATTGGGCACACGATTTGAGTGCTGCCCCGAATCTATCGACAAAAGAGTCTAGAGAAAGAGAGTCATAATCTTGACACTGGCCAGTAGAATCTTCGTGAAGGAGAGCCTGTGCAGACAGAAGACTCGATATCCAACCATATCTTATCCCGATTCCCGATGCTTGGAGGATTCAGCCGATATGTTCGAGGGCAGTTTCTGTTTACACCAGTTTCGCCTAGGCTTTCGATGTGGCCACGGAGCTCTGCGCTAGGAGAGACACAGCGTCGATCTCATGGTTGTGGAAGATTAAGAAGTCGTCGCAAAGCCATTGAGGAGCGTTGTGCAGAGAGTCTAAGATGATGTCGAGCCCAGCATGTATAGGAATGGGAATGTCTATGTCAATGTCGCCAACGACCATGAGGGCAGTAGCACCTGTGTTGCCCGGGAAGTTGAACAATGGGCACAGGGGGTTTCTGGATGTTGCAGCCCGTGAGTGCAGGGTCGAAAAGTAATCCTACGACTTTAATGGCAACAGGGCCACAATCAGATCCCATCTAGACATTCCCAACCACGGGCTCCATGGGGTATCGAATGTCGGTGGGAACCTCAATCTATATCCTCTCACACATGGAATCTTGTTTTCATGGTGGATGCAAAGGTAAAAGAGAGCGGAGGAAGAGTCCTTCTTGGCCATTGGATTCTGTTAAGGTCCTAACCCGCACATAGGTAGATCAATGTATTCGGATGTAATAAAGGTCAATATTAATAAGACCTTTCAATAAAATAGAATAAAGCGGATGTAAGAAGACCTGATAGAAGCTTCCGCTTCTAGAAGGATCTTCCTCTAGATGCTTCTCTTAATAGACATATTTAGTATAAATAAGGGGCGAGGGTATGTGAACCCTAGCTTGGAGATTATTGTAACAGAGCGCTGCTCGACTGGAGGTTGCCCCCTCGAAGAGGCCTGTGAA